>SAUA01000109.1:0-114579 GCA_004335185.1 Phoma sp. RAV-16-625
CTCCTCGCCCTCCTCACCACTCCCCCTCCCCCGCGTCCCCTCCTCGTCGGCACCAGCTCTCAGCTCCTTCGCAGCCCTCTGCCGCTCCTTGACCTTCCTCGGTTTCTTCGCACTGACCGGCCCATCGGCATGTCTATCTTTCCACTGCGAGCGTTAGGTCGACAAAACCCTAACTGCGCGTCGAATCTGGAGTAAAAAGTGGCCACGATTCGCTATATCAAGTCTCCCGGCTCTTTTTCTACACCCCACCATTCCCCAAATCACTCAAGTACCGAGAATAAGCAAGGAAAGAAGAAAGAGACTCACCATCCCCCCATACCGATACCACGGAAACCGCCCCTCGAACCCCCTGGCATCCTCCACGCCGCCAGACACTGCCGTCCAGCATTTCCCCGGGCACACAAAGTTCCAGACCCCCGACTCGTCGAGCTGGCAGCGGACTAGGATTTGTCGGGGCGTGTGGCAGAGGGTGCAGGGTTTGGGCGCCATTTTTTTTCTTTCATGGAAGGGGGAGGGGATGAGATGAGATGGGAATGTGGGGGTTTGTAGCACTGGTGAGAATCGGGGCTGCCGGATATGAAGAGGCGTTTGGGGATGTATCGTTGGGTCGATGCGTTTGTTCGATTGTACAGTGGTGAGTTGGGTGGAGTGAAGTGGTGACATCATGCGCTAGTGGGCTCGCTTTCCCTGAGAGTCGATGCTGTGATGTGTGGAGCGAAAGTGTAAATGCTATGAGAACAAGGGGAGGAATTGTGTACCAAAAATCAAGTCATTCAAAAGACTACGGAAGTTTCGTGAATAGTAGGAGCGGCTGTTATCTTTGCTCCTCTACTCTTCCTCACCCTCCCCCGCCCCAGCATACCGTTCGTCAGCCAACAACAACTCCAGCATCGCGTCCAGCAACTCCCGCTTCAGCCCCCTGTTGCTCAACGCCCGCACCTTGTTCAGCACTGGCTCGCTGTTGTTCACGCAGTTCCAGATGTCCCACTTCTGATCCATCTCGATCCACGCCTTGTCGATGATGTCCCAGAGCTTGGGGTTCGGGTCGATGACATCTAGCTGCGGGCCTGATGACGATGTAGAGCCCAGCTCGATGGTGAGGGAGGTGGAGGTCGGGATGGAGGCGAGGGTGAGGACTGTGCCGGTGGAGTCGTGGGTTGTGGTGAAGTTGAGGGGTTTGGCGGCGCGCTTGGTGGCCGGGGAGGTGGTGATGCAGCGGATTTCGGCGCCGTGGGCGGGGGTGTGGGCCAGGAGACGGATCTTCCAGGTCCGGGATTTGGGGATCGAGGAGTTGGGTGGGCTGGTTGGGCCGATCTTGAGGACGCCCGTGGATTGCTTGTAGGTGATGGGCGTGTAGCTGAAGTGTACGGTCTTGTCTGCCGATGCTTCGATGCCTTCGTCGTCGATCATCCTGAATCCGCCATCGTCGACCTGCGAGCCTGTGCCATCGTCTTCGATGAGTGTGAAGGAGCCGTCTGCACCAACTGCCAGGAGAATCTCCAAGCTTTCAGGGTTGGGTGAGCCGCTCTTGGGCCGCCAAGCACCGTCGAGAGGCACGATGGCGCCTTCGCGGACAAACACTGGAGTTTGGTGGAGAGGGCGGTGGACTTGCAGCTCGCCCTTACGGTTGTATACCACGCCGGTGAAGATGTCGACGTAGCGGCCGGCTGGGAGCCAGAGCTTTGAGGCACCCAGGTGCGTGGTATTGTCGCGGCGCTGCGTAATTGGGGAGACGATCAATTCGCTACCAAAACGGAACTGATTGGGTACATTGTAGGCTGAGTCTTCCTCAGGGTAGTCCCAGTACATGGGCTGAACAAGCGGCTCGTCATCTGATGCCGAGCGGGCGTTCATTGTGTAGAGGTAGGGAATCAGTCGGTGGCGGTAGCGGAGCGTGTCTTCCATGATGACTCGGCTCTCTTCGTTGAAGCGCCAGGGTTCTCGCGTGTTGAAGGGGTTGTTGTCCGAGTGCAGTCGCAGAATGGGCGAGTAGCAACCCAGCTGCACCCATCTTGTCGTAAGCTCATCATCCTTGTAGCCGTGTGTATGGCCGCCAATGTCGTTACTCCACCACCCGTATCCGATGTTGGAAGCTGTAGCTGTGAACTCTGGCTGGAAATTCAATGACTCCCACGTAATAATGGCATCCCCAGAGAACCCAATCTGGTATCGCTGTGCACCTGGGCCACCAAAGCGCGAAAGGATCAACGGTCTCTGCGACCCTCGGCCACTGTCGAGGAAGTGAAAGTGATTGAGGACCCACAACGGGTCGACGCCAGGGATCTTGGACGTGTTGCCTTGCTGCCAATCAACCCACCAGAAGTCGACTCCGCGGTTCTCGTGCTGGTGGTGAACGATATCGAAATACGCATCCATGAACTTCCTATCCGTGCAGTCAAACTCAATCGTCTTCTTGCTTGCCGGATCGATGCCCATGTACTTCGCAACCTCGGCATACTGAGCTTCGTGCCACCTGATTCCATCTGCCGGGTGCAGATTCAAGGTAAGTTTCATACCGCGATCGTGCAGGTTCTTCATGAAAGCGTCCGGGTCTGGAAAGAGCTCCTTGTTCCAGGTATATCCCGTCCAGCCGTTGATGTTGTCAGGCAGGTTCCAGACCAGGTGCCAGTCCATGTCCACGACAGCCACGTTCATGGGTACATCATCCTTCTTGAAGTGATCGTGCAGCTCCATGTATTCCTTCTCGTCGTACGCGTGGTACCGACTCCACCAATTGCCCATCGCGTACCGTGGTAGCAATGGCTGGCTCCCAGAGACGGCGTAGTATGCTCTCATAGCTTCGCGGTAGTCGCGCCCGTACAAGAAGATGTAGTGATCGATATCGTGGCTGTTCCTGCGGCCTGCGATCCACCCATCTTTCTCGAACAGCATGGATTTGCTGTCATCCAACACGGCAATGCCATCTCTTGACAGCACACCAGGTCCCAACTCCGTCCTGCCATTGACCATGTCTAATGTGCGCGTCGTCCCACCCAAATTCGAGACCTCCTGCCCGTACGTCCAACTCCCCGTGACATTTCCCTTGAGGTTAATCTTGAGCCCCTCAGCACTGAACTTCTTCTTATCGTATACAACATGAAACCGCTTCGTGACAATCTCAATCCCATGTCCACGATCCCACACATAGTAGTCAGGAACCGCCAGCTTCCGATTCACCGCAAACGTCGACGCTCTGTCCTCGAACTTTCCGTCCTCAGCCCATTCAAATCTTAGCAGGCCATCCGTCAGAATCGTAAACCGGTACTTGTCGCCCGCAACAATAGCGTCCGCGTGCGCCACGGGGCGCGCATCGATGTCGTACCGCGCTGGCTTGCCCATGGCTCCTAGAAGAAAGATGCAGAGTGCAAACTACGCAGCGCTGCGCAACAAGGGCGGGGGCAAAGGCGTCCGGGGCGCGGTGGGGCGCGGAAACGCCGGCGTCTCCATGTCGGTATAAATGTCTGGGGAAGGACGCTCAGGCCAAGCCATGATGGCTTGACTTCGGCGGCTCGTGACCTCGGTTCCCCGTGGGCGCTGGCGCGAGTGTGTCAGGCGACAACAGGACGGGGCCGGCTTTCTTGCCTGGATCCATGGTCGGCGGGTCGTAGTGGTGTGGGAGATGGTCTTGAGGTCGGCTGGTGCTACGGATGGGGGGAGTGTGCAGGGTACACGCGCATGCGTCATTCGTTGCATTGCATTGCATTGCGGAGGAATGCGTTTCCTGCAGCTGTGGGGTGCACGACTGCCTGACCACGCGACAAATTTTTAGATCAACTCAACTGGAAGAAACTCATATGTCTATAGAAAAGCCTCAGTGACTCTTTCACATGTCTTGACTCCCCGCATTCCCTGAATGCAAAAGTAGAAAGTTCACGTGAGTGGTCTTCTAGAAGAGGTGTCGACATGCGAGAACACATCAGCAGAGACAACCACCGCCACCAAAGCCAGCAATCAGTCTCGAAACAGCATCACTCTGCAGCGAAACATCGGCCTGGTCAGCCAAGCAGAAACGGCAAACACGCACCTCGTCAGAACCCGAAGTCTCGTACCGCAATCACTACAATCGAACATGTACGGAAGACACTCCTCGTCTCGTCAGTCGATTCATGTTTTGGCACGACAGGGAACAGTGGCACATGGAGTAGATTTGCAAAACGTATTTTCAGAATGTACGGAAACGAGGACTAACTACAGAGATGATAGATCAACAACAGACACCTCGCTGTACAGTACAATATGTACATCAAGATCTACCGTACCATCATTACATCAAATTTGCATCATTAGAAACGGCGAACAGCGAAGAGCAGAAAGAGAACAGGCGTGTATAGGAAAAAAGGTGAGGAAATCATACTTCGAACCACAAGAGGCAAACAGGCCGATTCAGATGTATCGCAGTCTCCGCGCAACGCCCAAGCAGACCGCAACGAACAGTGCAATCGTGCCGAGGATGCCGTAGAACCAATACGGGCTGCCATCCTGGCCAGGAACGTGGACGTTCATACCAAACAGACCACAGATCAAGTTGAGCGGGACGAGAATCGTCGCGATAACAGTCACCTTCTGGAGCGTGTCGTTGCTGGCATTGCCCTGGATGACCTGGTCGACCGAAATCTGCGCAAGGTAGTTGGAGTGCGCGCGGCTCAGCATCTTCTCAAAATGCGCCAAGTTGGACATCATGGTGACGACGTGATCCTGGATATCGCTGAGGTAGAGACCCACGTCACCACGGGGTGCGACGCTGTAAGATTCGTTGCAGCGCTTGGCAAAGCCTTTGATGACGTCGGCCTTGCCGCCGAGAAGGCGCAGCAGCTGCATGACCCGCTTGCGAGCGTCGCCCACAGCACGGAGGATGGCACGAGAGTCTTCGATGCGAGCAGTGAAGACCTGATCCTCAATGGCCTCGGCTTCATCCTCGATGCCACGGATGACGGGACCGAAGCTATCGACAATGTCGTCAATGAGGGCGTAGCAGATCCAGTCAGCGTTCAGGTTGATGTAGTCGCGGAGGCGGCTGATGCGCTTGCGGACGTTGAGCGTGTGAGGGCTTTCGCAGAACGTAAAGGTCAAAAGTCCCTCCTTGAACACTACAGCGTAGAAGTTGACGGGCTCGAGGTAATCCTCAGACTCCTTGTCGGCCTGGAAGAAGGAGCGGAAAGAGACAAAGTAGTACTGGTGGAACAGCTCTACCTTCTCGCGTGGCTCCTGGATACAGATATCCTCGCGCGTAAGAGGATGCACACCAAACGCCTTGGAAATGGCAAACACTTCCTCTTCGGTAGGATTGACCATGTCCATCCAGAAGACGCCGCCGTCTGGTGGTGTCTCGAAGAGATCCCGGAAGCGTTCGCCGGGCATGAGCAGACCTCCAAGCTCGGCAGCGTGGATCGTGTCGTCCAACTCGGAAGAGAAGAAAGTGAACCGATTGCCGGAAAACCCCGTCGCCTCCTTCTTGTTCTCGTTGAACATGTGCGCCAGGCCTTCCTCTGCGAGTTTCTCCTGAACGGCTGGGTCAACATCCTTTAAAGTAGCTGTCTCGATGTCGTCCTTGGGGTTTGCCTGGCTGGACTTGGGTCGAAGGTCCGCGAAGATCTTCTTGGACATTTGAGATGCAACACTGGGCTTGTTACGCAGGCTCTGGCCGATCGGGGTCTTCTCCTGACATTCTGCGACAAACTCTTCGAGCTCTTCGTAGTCGAAGCGTGTGGTCTTTCCAAAATCTTCCTCTACGGGGAAGCACACATCCTCCTCGGCAGAACTAGGCGCAGAAACAGTCTCGATGCTCTTTACATCGTCGGGACGTTCATCGCTGATGGTGGGGCGGCGCGCGGTGGCCCTGGAGTGTGTCCTCTGCAGGTTGAGCTCCACAAACGACTGTGGGCGGCTGTTGATGGTGCCTGCTCGGTCACGGCGACGGTTGGGGCCAGCGAACGCATCCACAGAGTTGGGAGGCGATGGTGAGCGCGAGGTCGCAGAAGATGCGCGAGACCTGACCAGACGCTCAATAGCTGGGTCGCGCGGGCGCCTGAAGGTTTCACGGCGTGCGGACGGGCTGTGGGCAGGTTGGACGGAGCCACGACGGCCATAGGCATCTGGAGATAGGTACGGGCCATCGTCGTCGGCGATGGCATTCTCCTCAAAGTCGCGCGTCGTGATACCGCCCGCTTCGAGCGCTTCGTTGACTTGAAAGAGCAGGTTGGGGCGGTCGACTTGGTTGTTGATACTAGCAAAGGTAGGTCGGCGCGATCGAACGGGAGGCGGCGAGTCAGCACGCGGCATGGACTGGGGCTGACGGCGGTGGTCATCGAGGTCAGACACCGGAGTGCTGAACCTCGTCTGGGACCTCTCAGATCTCGGAGTGTCAGACATGTTGGCGACTCAGGTGGCGATTGAGTTTGACTCCGAGGGTTCTTCTTTGTCCGTGATTAAGCCAGGTTTGTTGTTTTGGGACGTCCCAATGAAGATCTCTTGCTGGGCAAGAAACCTCAAGGTTCGGCGAGTCGCTTGTGAGCGCCCACCTCTAAGGCGCGTTCAACTTGACTAGAGGCCTTGCGTAGGGTCCTCCCCTACACTCAGCCGCTGGGGGAAAGTTTCCGGTAGCCAGACTTCCTGATCCTGGAGGGACGAGGAAGGGGTTGCGAGTACGGTAGATGGAAAGCGAAGGTGTCTATGGAAGCTGGTTGAGCCCAGTTATGGCGGCTTCTTGTAGTCGCCTCCGTAGACCCACGCCTTTGGGCCGAGAAGGGGACGGATGGAGGAGAACTTGTGAAGGTAAAGCCCCGCCAACTTGATGGTTTGGTTAGAATAGGACGCCAAGGCGTCAGGGAGCGTGGTGGAGAGAGATTGTGATCGAAACGGGGCGCCCGGATTCGATCAGTCGCAGTCGTGGGCGGTGACGTCCACTGGTGGTTTTGAGGGATTTCCTGGAGACGAGTCAGCGATGCAGCTCTCGTTGTGCAGTCGCTGGTGGTGGCGGTGGTGGCGCGGAGCGTACAGTGGGGATTGCAGTCGATGATTTAATGGCAGTTGTTTGGTAGGCGTTTGTCAGGGGTTACAGAGTCCTAGGGACGGTGTGGGTGGTGTTTGTGGAGTGGTGGGCGGACGCGAGCTTAAGTAGCAGCGCGCGGGCCGTCGGAGTCGTCAAAAGTTTTCAAGGGAAGGAGGAGCCGCGGCCGGTTGGGCTGGATGGTTTGCTACAGCAACAAAAGGAAGTGACGCATCCAGAACCGGGCCCTAGGGGATAGTGTCTTGAGTCTATTGTCTATTGTCTATTGTGTCTCCAACCACTGGCTCCGTGTGGCGCTTTGACTGGGTTTGAGCAGAGGAACGCGGCCTGCTTGTCACATGCATGGGTGCCACGGTGCCACGGTGCGTCAGGTCAGGCTGGCGCCGCCGTGAGTCGCGCCGGGCTGCACTGCAGTGACTTGGGCTTGGCGTGTGCGGCTGAGGATCCCTGCACAGGTCGGGGCCCGGGGATGCCACATTGACCGTTGAACTGCCGCAGCAACGACGACGCTGGGTTGGCCCTGGGAGCAGACACCGAGACACCACAGTAACGAAGGCAACGAGAGGCAACCTGTTTCTTTCCCATACCACCAGACGCGCCAGCCAACAGCAATTCCCGCAATGTCCGAACAGCTGCTCGAGCAGGTCCGCGAGGCCGTCGAGGGCCAGATTGTACGTGCATGCACACCCACCACGGGAATGCACGCAAGCTAACAACGCTCAGGACTTTGAGGGCCAGCGACTGGCAGAGCTGCTGACTACTGTGCTGCTCGGCGCTGCAGGTGTACGCTTTCCCTCAGACTCCCCCACGTGCGTGCATCACAGTGCTCACCTGTCCAGATCATTGCCTTCCTCGTGGGCTTCGCACAGCAAGACATCAAGCTGGCGCTCTACATTGGCCTCGCTGGCACCGCCCTCACCTTCGTCGTCGTCGTCCCGCCGTGGCCCTTTTACAACAAGAACCCCGAGGACTGGCTGCCGCCGCACAACGCCCCGGCCTCGAGCTACAGCATCGACGTGGACGGGCAGAAGGTGGGATAGACACGCAATGGCACGAGGATGGAGGACTGTACAGCACAGCCAGGAATCGAAGCAATATCATGACCGTGTTTCAAGCTGCTATCCACGGCTATCCCGTTTGTGATGCTAGAATGCTCTGCTGCTCTACTCTCGTGTTGCTCGTGACCCTTTTGTAAGCCCAGTTGACGCCAGACGTCCGTAACGAAACCCAGACCCAAGCGCTGCCATGTACACCCTCTGCCTCTACCGACCGTACTTCTGGAACTCCCAGTCCCGGTTGTCGAGCGGACACACTTGTCGCGTCTTGAGCCATCGCGAGATGCAGTGGAAGTGGAAGGCGTGCTGTCATGTGTTAGCTCTAGAGATTGGACGTGGAGTCTTGGTCCACGCACGTTGCAGATGCCCCAGGCGACGGTGCACTCCTCGCTGGTGGCAGAGGCTTGGTTGGCCTGGCACTCGATGCAGAGGTCCATGATGTGGTTACGGCAGATGGCGCAGTTGTCGACGACGATATCCCAAGCCCAGAGCGCTACGGCGTTCCACTGCGCGCGGTTACTATGCATCCAAGTCTGCGTGAATCTCACTCGACGACTGACCTTTTTGACCTCGAAGCGCTTCTTGTCGCTGCTGTCAGTGCTGGCGCCGGCCTTGGCGACCTTGGTCTTGGGCGTGGGCGCATCTGCCATGTCGACGTCCGCCATGGTGGGTGTGGATGTGGATGTGGATGTGGGGGTTGCGGGGGAAGGATGGAGCTGGTGGAGGGTGGTGGTGGCGGATGAGGGCGGTATGGGCGGTCGTGGTGTGCTGGAGGGCAGGCGGTGCAGCTTGTGCTTCTGTTCAGAGGCGGCGTCTTGGAGGTCGAGTGGCTGGCCGTATCGACGTTCACGCTCACGAAGAGGCAACAGTGGATCGTGCCTGGCAGCTCACCGAGCGCACGGACCAGTGCATTCGTCTGAACGACTGGTTCAAAGCAGCACATGGAAACACAGACAACGAGGCAGAGACAGGCTGCCTATCTCCGCACGCCGATGGATGCGCATTTGCAAGTCCTTTGCTGGCGCTTGCATTCACTCGCGCACCCTCCAAGGCTGCTTGTAACCAAGGAATCCAAGATGCGCGTTTCAAGCTCGACCGCTTGCGTCACAAGGCCGAGTTCAGGCCTGAGGCTGTGACGCTCGCTGCCCGAAGACAAGGCTGCGCCGCTGCGCCGTCTCCGCAGTCACTGCCGCGCGCACCTCTGCAACCCCGACGACGCTCCCCTTTCACCACACTCCCACTCGTCCTCTTTGATTGCCCGTCTCCCACGACCCGCGCCTATCACTACGCCCGCGCCCTGGACATGAACGCTTCACCCTCCCGCACCTCGACAACCTCGCCTTATCAGTCCCGCAGCACGACAGCCTCGTCATCCCGCGCCATCAGTTGATCTCCTGCCACACACGCAGAACAGCCCCGACAACCTCTGCCGGAGCCCTCCACCCTTTCACCCACACACTCCCCCGCTGCGCCTGCCTTACATGTCGACTGGCCAAAGTATAGCGTCTCCACGCGCCCCGCGCGGCCAGCACCGCCAGCCAAGCGCTGCTCAGGCTCAGCCCGCCCAGGAGAACAGCAACAATGGCAGACAGTCACAGCGTCGCCCACGAGGCGGTCGCAACCACCACAGCAACAGCAACGGCAACAGCAATAACGTCAACGCCAACGCCAACGCCGCGCATGCCTCGCCGAACAAGCTGCCCCCCGCCGATCCTGCGCTGTCTGAAGGCGCTGCCTACAACACCGACGACGCCCGCGCGCAACCAGGTCCCCGCAGTGCGAAGAAGCACACGCGCGCAAAGCCCTCGCACGACCGCACCTTCGCGCCCACGGGTGCGCAGACCTCCATGACCGACACAGACGCCGCCCCGCCCCGTACCGCCGCCACACCCTTGAAGAACCAAGGCGCCTACGCCGGGCCAACCTTCCACGCCTCTCCTGCCCCCTCGGCCTTGCCTATCCCCAAGTTCCTGTCCAAGTCGGTGCCAGCCAAGACAGCCCCTGGCCCTCCCACGCCGCCGCCAGACACCAGCTCGGATTCGGCCGACTCGCTGAGCCCGTCTCCTTCGCCCTCACGCGCGCCCATCGCGATCCCCGCTCGCCACGAGGACTCTCCCCTGGACATGCTCTTCAGAGCGGACAAGGCGGAGAGGGCCAAGAACACCGCCTTCAGTCCCGTCTCGCATCCCGTCAGGCCCCACCACCAGCACGAACACAACGTGTTTCCCATCGAGCTCGAGGGCGAGAGCAGGAACGCGCACATGTCTCCGCCTCCATTCCACTCCCCGGGAGGCTACCGCGCGGTGACCGACCCTTCAAGGGTACCGCAGCTCAAAGATGTCCAGGAGCCGAAGAATGGCAACGACGTGATGCAGGACCTCATGAACAGGCTGTCCATGTCGCAGAAGAAGCCTACCGCTCCAGCTGCCACTCCGGCAGCACACGCCCCCGCTAACTTCCAATCCCCCCACCACACACCTTCTCCTTTCCACAATGGTCGACCGTCTGTCAATCGCAGCGTTTCAGGTCCTTCTACACCTGCCGCGGCCGCTCAGGACGGCCCTGATTTCTTCTACGGAAACCGTAATCTTTCACCCATGTTCAAGGCAGCGCAGGGGGACACGCCAAAACGAAACTCTGGTCTACGTTCCGAGGTCACTGCCGATTCTCCCGCCATTCAGCTGGGCTCCTTTCAAGACTTCCCAGCCATCCAGCCGAGTTCTTTCTCCCGTGGCCAACCCACAAACGCTGGCCAAGACTCCGCAAACCCCCGACGCGGCTCTGTGCCATACGGCCAGTCTCAGCAGAGGCAGCCGAACAAACATGTCACGCAGACGCCTGGAAGGTACCAACAACGCCAGGAAGGGCAGCCGCGCGGTCGAGGCAATTTTCACGGCCCAGATTCCAGGCACGGCAGGCCAACCAATGCTCCCCCGGCGTCTGCTCCCAGACCCACCACGACCATGATGTCCTTCGTACCCGCTTCCGTCTCGGCTAAACCGAAACCAAAGGCTGAGCAGCAGCCGCCCGCGTCTGCTCCTCCGTCCACTGCTGCCCCCTTACAGACCTCGGCTCCCAACACATTGGCTTTAGAGCAGGACCTCAAGCGCATGCTCAACCTCAATATGACTGGAGAAAGCGTCCGGTAGTTTGGAGTTTTCGACTTTTCTGCTCTCACTGCACGAGTTGCGCACGGATCTTGATTGGCTCTCTTTCATGTCCATCACTTTCGTTTGTCTATATGGGATTCTTTCTTCTCCGGCTCTTGCTACGTTTTGGCCATATACTATGGCGCTTCTGTCTCTTCTTACTGCTCTGGCGTTGTACGGCGATCTCTCGACATTCAGCATTGGTTGGCACACCTGCTCCATGATGGACGTGTTATGGACTTGCTCGAGTCAGCTCTGGGTTACGGCATGGCGCGGCAGGACTATCTTGCTCGGACACTGATTGCGGATATGCATGGCGATGGTGTTTACAGCTGGAATTGTGTGGTTATCGTACCAGGTTTGGTACCTTTGTTATCTGCATTATTGCTGAGGTGTCTCGGCACGCTTTTGAGCTGCGAGCCCTCACTGCCAACGCTCTGCCATCCTTACCCTGGATCCAGGCACGACCCCAACTCATCAACACTCCAACACAACTCAACGTAAAAACAAAAATCAAAAATTATGGGCATAATGCTCGGCCCAATCTCCTGAGAGATTGGGTTTTATGCCTACGTTTGGTTCTTGCTTTATACGATGTGCTGTTGAGGTCTTGACTGACATTACATTCGCAGATGAGCTGTCGGCCGACACAATGTAGCTGCGACCGTGTTTCCAAATTGCGTGGCTAGTACGCTACGTGGTTGCACAGCAAATGACATCCATGCCACCACTCCACCTCACCCACACTAACACACTCCACATATCCCTCACACCTCACCTCTAGTCAAACTAAACACCAGCAACACCGCATCATTTCCCCCTCTCTCCCTAGAACATCCCCTACATAATACACCCGATACCCCTCCACTGGCCCATCCTCCCTCCCCCTTGCTCGACGAACCCGTCATACTCGCTGCGCTGCTTCGATGGAGCGCTGGGGGTTTAGCTCGTTATGCTGCTGTTGCTGGTGCTGGTGCGGAAGGGGGTGAGTGTAGAGTCTGCGCCGAGGATGAGAGGGTCAGGAGATGGAAGACAGGAGACCCGCATGTATACTTGTTCTGGCGCCAAGTAGCAGTGTCGTAGCGTCTACAGGGCTTACGTGATGGGAGTCGGAGTTGATCGTACGCGGAGCCGGGGTAAAGAGAACCATACGCGCGCTTCCATCGCGCATGAATGCTATCATCTCCTCGTCTAGACTGTCTGGTCGCGCGGGGCGGCGGGGCGCGGGACCCTGGGGTTTCGTGAAGGGGAACGTGCTGCGGGTGGAAGGGAGGGGTGGGTGGGTGGTTCGCGTGCACGGGAGGGGGCGCGATATGCATGTGCTGCGGAGAGTGCTGGGTCGTGTGGAGCGCGGTGGTTTGAAGGGTTGGAGAGTTGGGCGAAGCGGCTTTGGCGGAGGAGTGTGGGTGGGTAGTTGCGGTATGGGGGGTGGAGGTGGGGGGTGGTTGGCGGCGTTTGCGCGGAAGATGCGAGAGCCTGGAGATTGTGTTAGTGAGAGGACTGCCAGAGGAGGGGGTTCGCATCTACTGGTACTCCGTAGCGAAGCGAAGCTGGGGCGCGACGTGAGCTCTCGATTTGCTGGCCGAGACTTGCGTGCCGCACTGCAGACCTTCTTGTTCGCGATAGCTGGCACTTCTGAGCCCGACGCTTCTTGGGATACTGGAGAGAGCGGAAGCGGTTTTTCTGTCCCTGGTGACGTCGAATCACGCACTTTGGATATTGTTGCTTCTCGCGCACTGATGTCGACTTTGGGAACCACGGGGAGAACTTCAGCGAAAGGAACACCACCATATGTTGTAATTAGATGTGGTTTCCCGTCCCTCGCCCGGAAGAATCGAGATGCTGTGCGTATAAGCAGTCATTCAGTATACCATAGTGTTGTACTTGCATTTCTTGCGCAGGCTGCTGTCGATACCAGCTTCAAAGTCAGCTTCGCAATTTTTGGAGAAGCTCGCTGCCTTCTCGTCCTGACTTGGACCGTCCTTGAAGAACCTTGAAGCTGGGAAGCGTTAGTGACGGTCTCTAATCGCTGTACTGCGTCAACGTGCCTTTGGTCTTGAGACGATTCATCGTGGACAGAACGTTAGTGGGGATGGTTGAAAGTCGTGAAGCCTTGGATTGATCGGTCGGTCGGTCGATAGCAAAGGGTGGGTGGTCGAAACGGTGGTCGTCAGGTTACTGAGCCGTTTGTAGGTGACGGTGAAGTGAGCGTGGTTACGGGCCAGCATTTCGCTGCCGCGTTGTGCCTGATGTAGCATCAACCGGACAAAGTGAAAGTGAGTTCCTTGCAGCTGTTTGTTGGCTGCCTGCAATCGATGTACGCTGCGTGGGGTGCACACGTCTGAGGGAGAGGTTTTGTGTGCTGGTATTTCAAGAAGCCCAAAACACCTTGCTTGCCGATCAAGAAGCTCGTTTCCTTTTAGTAGCTATGCTCCAACAATTTTGACTATCTACGCAATAACATGAGTAGATGGCGCTTGAAACATCTGTCGTTGTTGTTATGTTGTAGATCAGTGTTGCTGAGTAGTTAGAGTATCCTTGCGTAAGAGCTTTATGAAAGATTAAGTCTTCTGAACACAGCTGCGGACTTTTTACAAAAACATGACTTTGCATAGTTTGCCTTCCGTCATTCTATATCGTCGTATGTCTTCAGCGCTTTTACTTGTTAGGCAGTTCAGGTGAAGGTGTATGCGCTGTGACAGGACAAGTTCCAATCGCGATCAGATTGTAAGTCTGCTCGTGCCATCAAGTTCGAGCCTCATACTATACTTTCACTGCACCGCCGTATTCTTCACCGCAGCATGTTCTCACCAATGAAATACCTGGGACACAAGAGCTCCCAGGCAACACAGGCTTTCACCTGCTCGCTGTGCGGACCATGCCTGATTGTCTGCATATCTTGTTACACACTGCTGCCCACTCAACTCAATCACAACCACGCCAACGCGTGAGAGCAACCACTACCATCATGGCGCCGTCCACCCATCTGAATGCACAACCTGGACGCCGTGCGGTAAATGGTGGTAAAGGACCTTCCGGCAAAGTTGGCTCGTCCCGCAACCCCATTCTCGTCGAAGACACGCCACCACCACGGAGAGCAGCAGCTATGACGCCGAGGAAAGGGCTCCGCAACCCTCCCAAGCAGGCCCGCGATGCAAGAGGTCGCTTCATCAAGTCCGAGAACGCTGCAGAACCAAAACCAGACCGCAAGAAAGTCGTCAAGGTTACGAAACCGCCGAAGCCCACGAAGAAGGCGCAATCTGAGAAGACAGAGTGTCTCATCTGCGCTACGACCAAGGACACGACGCGCAACTTCGGAGGCTCTAAGAATGGAAAGACATGCAAGCACTTCGAAAATGTGTGCAATTCGTGTGTTCAGAAGCAGATCAAGACCAAGATCGCGGCTCGTCAACTCACTGATGCACATCTGCCTTGCATGTTTCCTAAGTGTACGGCAGTGCTCGACCATGCGGCATTGAAGGAGGTCATGACGACGGCTCTGTTTAAGACGCAAGTGTCTTCCAAGCTGGAAATATGAAAGATGAGATACTAACAACCAGCAGTTGGGATATGGCAGTGACCAAGCATCTCCTCGCCGCCGACCCATCGTACATCAACTGCCTCAACCCGAATTGCGGTATCTACTTCTCCATCGAAAACTGCGGCAGCAAACAAGAGATTCCCAGCGCCAAGTCCAAGCCGAAATCCCAGGCCAAGCAGAAGCAAATGGAGAAGCAAGAAGATCCCAACAAGGTCGCCTGTCCACACTGTGACCACGCCACTTGCCTATCCTGCAACCGCCCCTGGCACTCCGGCTCCTGTAACAGCGCCAAGAAGCTCGAAGACAAGAAGTCAGAGAACGCAATCAAGAAGCTGGGTGCGAAGCCCTGTCCCAAATGCGGCGTCAACATCCAAAAGCAGGGCGGCTGCGACCACATGAACTGTAAGTCTCCTCCTCCCTTCCCCTCTACCAAAATCCAACACTACTAACATACTACTTTTTAGGCCAACGCTGCCGACACAACTTCTGCTGGGAGTGTCTGGGCCGCTTCAACGGCAATGCCAACCACCACGCCCCAACCTGTTCGCACCGCCGTCCCATGATCGCAGAGGATATTGGAAATTTCATCGGCGACGGCATGACTATGGCGCAGATCAACCAGACGATTGCTCGAGCTCGGGAAGACCTGCTGGCTGGGCGAGTGCCGCGGCCTGCTGTGCGGTTGGGGGAGGGCGTGCAGTTGGTGAATGGGCAAGCGGTGGCGCGGCCGCAGCCGCAGACGCCGCATCGCCCAGCGTAGGTCGCTGGGGTTGGGTACGTGAATTGGTACTTAAGTTAGGGTGACATGTGTATATGTTCATGTCGAGTAGTGCGAAGGATGGCAGGCCACTGGACCGGAAACAGGTTCGTTAGGATATGGAGTACACTCACATTACCTAGCGATTGGTTTGATCAAATCTTGTATGTCTTTGAACTAGGGGTACTTCACAATAGATATCACACCTCTCATTCTTTCCCTCCCTCCTCAATATTCCATCGCCAGCCTTGTGCCAAGATGCCGACCAAAACTATGGACCATCTCTTCTTAACCTCCAACCTCTTTCCCGTACCACAACACTCCTTTGCGCCCCTCTCGCACCAATTTCACGCACTAAGCTCACTTCCAAGCTCTCCGCATTCTTCTCCAGTTCCGCGCTTGTTCCAGCACCAGCCATGTCAGACTTGGGCCTCCATTGTGTATTCAGTAGAAGAGCCAGTGGATTATCCTTCCACACTCCAATCGCCTCATGTCCACTCGCCCGAGTTGTTTCAAAAATCGCGCCAGCTATGATTAGCACTGACGCTCTAGAGAAGGCTAGCTAGCCCACTGAATATGCAGAAGAATAGTTGCACGTAGACTGTCATGGATACACGGTGAGACGGCGCAACGTAGTTGGCAGGAAAACAGGTAGCGTTTTCAGGATTGTTTTGTTGCTCTAGTACAGTGTTGTTTGCGCGGGCTACGCTAATGTAGTGCGCGACTGTACGTATTGTTGCTGTTGTGTTGGGAGATCTATGAAGTTATTCTGCTGCTACTGGGTTGCTGAATCTAGTGCTGTATAGACTAGACTGTTGTGCGGTAAAGACGTTGGCGGTTGGGAGAGCTCGTCTGATAGCTGCTATTAGGTTGGAGTATCGTTGACGCGGTATAGTTATATTCACGGGCTGTGGACTAACTCCTGGTCCACGTTTGTTGGTTGGGCTCTAACATGTGGGATAATGTGTATAGGTCACATTGTCTGTCTCGTCAAGGCCGATTTGATAGGTGCGTAATCACCAGAAATGGTGGTGGTCTGTCTGTTGTAATAAGGCTGGATCTGTGTGGTCAAGTTGGTGACATGTTCTTCGTAGATGCAGTTTTGTACTCAAGCGCTGATGTTCTGCATGCTAGGATGGAAAATGCAGTAACCCGCATCGAGAATGCTCTCGAATGTGATTATGGAACCTCACGCTTGCTCTGCGGAGAAGACAAGAAGGTTCCAGGCTAGATTCTAGCGGAAAGCGGCAAAGCCAGTATTAAGTGATGTCTAAGTATCTTGTGGTTGTTCGGTGAAGCAGTAGTTAAATTAAGAAGAGTCGTAAGGAGAAGTGAAGCTCGAAGGCGACGTGGGCATCCAAGTTCCAGCACTATCAAGGACCTTGGAAGAAGACGGCGGGCACGCTTGGTCCTGATTCTGGGAGGCTGTGGTACAAGGAGTATATGTCACTTCTAGCCAGCTACTCTTTAGATCTTGAGATATGTTACTTTTCTAGGTTTTAAAGTATTTTTTGAAAAATATAGTATATCTTAAGACCTATTTAATGTATAAAAAGATCTCTAGTGATAAAGTTAGAGTAGATATACTAGTTACTATACTAAAGTTTAATATTTAGTTTTATTACTTAAGTCAAAAGTTGTATAGTTAACTAGTTTAAGAAACAAAACCTTTTAATGGTATAAGTATCAATTCTTTTAAGTAAGCTTGTTATATTATAAAAACAAGCTCTACTTTCTCTTAGACGCTTCTTATAATACTTACTGTTAGTAGAGTTTGAGTATTTAGAAGTTTTTAAATTTGTTATTTTTACTAGTAAAGACTACACAGTACGCGAATCCACGTATCACGCGTACGAACACGGTTATCCAATATATACATTATCTCCTAACCTTAAGCCCCCAATCTCAACAAAACGAGGCATCAATGTGTTCCAGCTACACATATTCTTGCAACATCTGAAACTCGCCTTTCTCGACCAAGTCACCGAAACGGACTAGGACGCAAGTAACAGCCCAGAATTACAGCGGGTGACAGCCGAGATCCGAGATGTAAGAAGATCTGATCAATAAACTGCAGCTGACATGGTTACAGCAAGAGTACCTGCGACTTGTCACCACGCAGAGTATGTTAAGGGCAAGAGGTATTTCGAACCTCGTCTCTCAAGGAATTTGCTCACGTTAGAGAACACATAGCTTTGCTCGAGTTGGACATATCTATCAGCTCATCCCTCAAGGTGGCTGAGCACGAATTTAAGGCGTTATTAGTCTTGATTGCCACAACAGCTGTCAGTGCGCGATGCCTAATGAGACACACCTAAGACTATAAGCGCCAATGAGTGATATGCTGATAACTCCTCACGGCTCCCTTACGATCCTCACTAGTTGGGACACTATTCATATTGCACTTTATGCACTTCCAGCAGATTCAATTCTGGTTCGACCTTTCCAGGCATGTGACATGGCTCAGCCTCTGTTTCTATTGAGTATAAGTACTGGTACATGCCCCGCTGCATTTCAATTCCGTACATCTCACTCCGAAGCTCGTTCACAGCCCATCACGCCAAAGACACGATCCAGAAAGTGCACTAAGTGCTTGCGACCAAAGCCGCATCCCTACCGACGAGCACTCGCGAGCATCAACGGCATCACACGAACACTTCTTGCGGTTGCTGACCCTCAGGACGGGAGCAAGGCCACCACCGCACCTGCGTCGGGGCGAGAGCCATCGTTGACAGAGTCGGAGGGAATGACCGAAGCAGCTATCGCAAACTCAACTGAAAGCCTGGACGAGGCAAGTCACATCATACTGTTGACTCAAGGTACAACACTTATTTATGACGGGATCTGGCGCTCATCGAGCAAGAAATGATCAGAGGTTGTCCACCAATGGTAGATGATGCTACACCCGATACATCGGAAGCAAACACTTTTGATTCTCAGCTGCTAGGCACAGACAACTTACCCCTACTAGAGAGGTCAGGTAGGCAGCTCGATACTCTATATACGCCACAAGCTCCTTCATCCGAGGCTATCAATAGCAAAGACCGGGAGAAGAGTGTAGTCGAATCGACTTCTGCAGCTGAGTCGCTTGCTGAAGGAGCAGTTGTCAAGGAGGAGGCGATTATTGGGGCAGGGCCACCCGCGGAAGTGAGTACAGTCTTTGAGGAGACGACTGCATTACCACTCTAAGCAGTCCATGGCTCACGAGGTAGGCCGCTCTGATTATATGAAGGCTGAAATTGACACACGTGCTTCAGAAAATCCAATCTGTGTCGATGAGAAGATCAAGATAGCAATCTGTCTTCAAGATCTCGCCAAGGTCAGCAGAGTCATCATCCTGACATGATACAGTGATCATCGTCTCAGTATGAGTACAGTATTCTTACGGATTTTGAGAAGAGATGAGAGGTCATCCAGATTCACTGCATTAGCATGGGAGAGGTGAGCAATGGTGAGGACGACTTACAAGCTTGTGCTATGCTCGGTGAGTTTGCTGACTTTTTTCGACGTGTCCGATGACGGCTACTTGGCGGAGGGCTCTGCTTCTTTTCTATTCTCGAAGTGGAAATCTAGTAGGGATAGAGCTGGGGAGAGTGCTACGCCAGGTACGCTGTTTCCCCAACGTATGAGACGATTTGGCGATCTTTTGGAGGATTTCAAGAACAGAGAGCCACTCTACGATACAATCAGGGCGTATCAAGGGACAGATAGTGAGGACGCATGATTTTAGCATGCTTCTTCATCTATAATTCCTTGCTTGCCTTACGAATCTAATCATCGGCCGAGGACATTTATGAACGCCCGACGACGCGTCACCTCGAGCGCCAACGTTGGCTCAGCGCGCCTCCCGGACACACGCAGTCCACGCTTTCCCTCAAGGGCTCGTCGAACATGTATAGAAGTCACATACGGCATTTAGATGACAATAATAAAAAACACTTTTTGGTCTTTTCAGACTCATTTCCATCACGACGTAGTGCAGCTAATAAATTCCTTTCGTCAGCTCTGATTCATTTTTATAGCTGCAACAACACGGGAGATGACTTGCATCATCGGCAAGCATGTACGGATAGTGCTATGTACCTTTTGTGCAGATACAATGGAACTAATTTGGTTATCTCGCCGCCTTACGCGCAATACCTTGTGACTTGGCTGCTACAGAGTCCGACAGGACCTTAGTGGATTTACACTGCACATAGGGAAACGTTGCAAGATAGTGACGAAGCCCATCATGAATCGAAGGAGGTTCCGCGGATGCGCCCTTTTAGTGCATAGAACTTACGAATCTTAACATCACGGGACATGAGGTATTACTGCTCGCAGAGTAACACACCATGTACAATTTGAGTATCCAAGGTAGGAGCGAAGAGCGATCGATGAGCACGAAGTGGGGCATTAGTATCTACAAAGTTCAGGTCACCAGTGTATCGAGGCAAACATCCTTTAAGTTTACAGAAGCATGACTCGATTGCTTTGGAATATCGCGGAAGCCATTAATGTACACTTCAAGCCTGAGTGACGTTATCATATCCTGTTCGAATGAACATGACCGGTTACAAGCATGATGGGACACTCTATTCTGCTTACGGCCTTTCGATAGCCTTCACCGAAATGTACTGCTTGACAAACCACCCGTTCTTAATTGTCCACTCACTGTCGTCTGCTGGGGAAAAGTCGAACTTTCGTACGAGCTGCGGCAGAACTTTAGTCATCTCAAGGAGCGATATGTTTTTGCCGATGCAAGTTCTTGACCCAGCGCCGAACTAGACACAAATTTAGCAAGACGTCGTCTAGAAATCATGCCCGTGTAGAAGTCACTCACTGATAGCATGTGCTGCTCCAGAACGGCAACTTTTTCCTTGTCATCCAGCCAGCGTTCTGGTCGAAACTCGTTCAAGTCTGCGCCCCAGATATCTTCGTCGCTGTGAGCGACCCATGGATTTATACCCACAACAGTCTGTTGTGCACAATTTTGTCAGTGGCTGTGATTCCATGTGTTGAGTTGTGGGTTTAAAACGTACGCCTTGTGGAAAATGTCTCCCAGCAAGCTCCGCACCGCCTTCGGGGACCACTCTGCTAAGAATCTGTCCAATAGCCGGATGAAGGCGCAGCGCTTCTTTGATGGTGGCCTGCATGTACTGAAGCTTCTGGCCCTCCTGGAAAGTGACAGGATCAGAGATTGTTCCTTCCCGAGCTGCTGTTTCAATCTCTGCGCGGAGCTTACGCAAGCAATCTGGGTTCTTCATCAGATAGTAGACAATTGCCGTCAAGCTGATCCCAGTTGTGTCAGAGCCAGCGGCCACATTTGTAGCTATTATCTGCACCATGCTATTCTGATTCATCTTGCCAGCTTTGCTCTGCTCGATGCATTTTTCAATAAAATCCCTTCGGTCGCTGGGGCCAGCGCTTCCTTGCATCCGAACACCAAGTTCCCTTAGGACTACGCGTAATATGATTCGCCAATGGCTGTCGTATGGTATGATACTGTGCAACCGTAAAAGCCATGGATGAAGATCAGGGACTATGCCTACCAGGAAGCCGTAGACCGAGTTTGCCGTGTGGGCAGCGTGGAGAAGCCCATCTTTATCGTATCCGGCCTCGAGTAGGCCAAGTGATCTCCCAAAAGTAATCTCGCCAATTACATCGAATGCGTAAAATTGCATCCAGGTGAATAAATCAAACGTCCGACCAGCTCGAGCATGATCGGTCAATTTTGCCATGAATTGGCCGTTGACCTTGTCAACGAAGGGCTCGTAAGACACCAATGAACTCATAGCATACATATGGGACTGCTTTCGCCGTTCACTGGCATGTTTTTCAATGCTTGTTTCAGAGAAGACATCCTTGCCCTGGTTCACAGTGGGCGGACCAAAGACGTTGTAGTGATCGGACTTCCTGAACTTGGAGCCGGAGCCGTAGATTGTGCGAACTGCTTTCTGGTCATTGATACTGTAGCGATCGGGTGCTATCCTAACGATTGGACCTGGCAACGTTAGCAGAATTCCTGCAGGTTGTTCTTCGTGAGCCGTTCAGGATACCATATTGTTTGTGTAAAGCAATGTGAACCTGTTCGAGGCGACCTTGCCAGGCATGATACAGCTCCCACAAGCGAGTGTATCTGGCGAGCCTTGGGCCTGGAATATCACGGAGGGGGTCGAAGATAGGCCACAAAAGATAGTATACAGCGAAGAGAGCAGTCAAGGCAGCGATCAAACCAGGCAAGCTCATGTGTTGCAGTGTGGAAAGCATCTTGCGAAGACACTGTGCAAGTTGATGTCGAAGGGGAACAACGTACAGCGGGTGTGCGTGGTGTTCTTTAGATCATTATTTGGCTACTTAGAGACAATGTTGATTCCGTGCATTCCGCGGTCTGGCCTAGTGCGGAGTGACATGGCCGCTACAATCATGGCATGTACACCGGCATTTAGAAGTTCCGCGGACACAAGCGTCTCGAGCTCGATTCAAAGGAGATATACCGGCGTACGTTTTAGACACGTAACCTTTTCAGATCCTTGATACTGTTCTCGAAATAAGATGGACCCCCCGAGCTGCGCGACATCCACCCATAACAGCCTTCTCGAAAAAGTGACTCAACATCATCACCAGCAACTTACATGCACCTTTCGGGAACAACTCTTAGTACTTCGGCTCAATCTATTTGATTTCTCACTCTGTGAATCCGTTCAAATATTTGTATTGCATTCACAAGGTGCAGATGTTTGATGTTGCTCTGCGCATGGGGCCCCTTGTCAGATATATGCAGGTGGTCTTGAATCAATCACACCCATCATGTCGCGGCTTTTACAAGGCGCCTAATCCATACACAGTCAGGGTGGTTGTTGTGGGACTGGAGACCCATCTCATAACGAAAAGCACGGTAAGACTGTCTCTATTCAATTCTTCGTAGGAAGTGTCACGGCTGGAGAGAGTACTATCCTCATATAGGACGCATTGTTCAACGATGAAATTCAGATTAACATAACCATTTCTCAGGTCTTAGCTAATTCTATTCAACTGTGAGTACTTTGTGCTAGGCGTGATATCTTTGATGGGCCCCGACAACAACGGAAGTGGCTTCCAAGGATGCGGGTTTGGTACCCAGTTCCCGTGAACCTGGTTCTTCGTTGGGAAAGGTAGTACGGCTATGGCAATTGGCTTCGAGAAATCGTTGCAGTCAAGAATGACAAGCTCCCCCTTAGGGCATGAGTCTCTCGTCGTGTAGAAAATGAGCCAGCCATCGCCTTCTTCACAATCAGGTCCCCTAGGAATGTAGGCCGGCTCACTGACGCTACCGTCGATGTCGGCATAGAATGTCGCCCTCTCTCCCGTTTCAGTGTTCAATTTAATGATCGAATTGAAGCGAGGTATGTTGGAACCTTCGGGTGCCGCCATGCCACCAACATAAATGATCTTGGTCTTTCGTGCGGTCAGTCGCTCGTCGAAAATAGGAAAATCAAGGATCCCCTCCATGAGTCTTTCAGCTGGTGGTAAGGCGGTTCCACTTGGCTTGGAAAGATCTATGGTCCAGCGATCCCAACCACCATTGGGTCCTCCTGGAGGACCCTTATAACCCTTTGGGTTCCAGAAATGAAAGACATTAATGTTGAGAAAATGACTTTCGAGTTTCAGTATTCCATCTTCTTCTTCCCATCCATTTCCCGTGTGGATGATTAGACCATGCGGTGCGGTGTACTTGCGCATTTCACCAGCTTTCCAGCCTGGAAGAGCCGGGTTGTTCGCATAGCGTGGCATGACCAGGAATTCGGACGGCTGATCAGGCATGAATTTCCAGTAGTCACCTCCAGCTTGCATGATCTCGTCAGAGTTGACGCCAAAGGGCATGTTCGAAAGAACGATCCAGTTGTCGGTAATCCAACCATCATGTGGCCAACCATACAGATCCTGCTTGAACCAGGCTTCGTTTTGAATACGTCCAGTGGGATCAATCGAGTACGTACAGATATCTAGAGTACCGAGGCCCTTTGCGGCGTAACTCCAGGTGACCAGCTCATTCTTGTGGGGATCGACTTTGGGATGGGCTGCAAAGGTCTTTGCAGCTACTTGACCGCCGTAAGGATCTGGACCCCTCGTTTCCAAGGTATCTGGATCAATTGCATAAGGGAGACCCCTTTCTGCCAAAGCCAGGATGTCGCCGCCCCAGTAGATGATATTGGTGTTGGCAGTACTGTCGTTTGCATACCGCACGCATGGGTGGTTGTCGAATGGATTTCTGTAATTGCCGAAGAGACGACGACCAGCCCTTCGCTCCAGAAGCCATTTCTCTGTGTGGACGTATTTCATCTTCATGGAAATCTTCCCGTCTTGAATCCGGAAAGCACAGATATGCCCATCGCCATCCACAAAAGGAACGTTCTCATACGGAACGAAGTGAGGATCGACCAGTATGCGGTACCATGTCCCACTGATCTCCTTTGGGATCTCACCGACGACAACAACCTCATCTAGTTCGCATTCAAAGCGGCCCTGAGCAAATGTGTCGATAGGATGATAATATTGCTCCCATGGCGAATGGAGCCCAAAGCGGCTTTTATGCTGGCTCGTTTCAGCCTGTGCTTCGTAAATAGGGTGCACAGTCTCTGCGCCTAGCGTTGCCATCGTGATTTGGTGTGGTAATGTGTGGGCTGTTCGTACTTGAGAATGGCCACGAACAGGAATTTAGATGGGTTAATGCGTAGGTCAAAGAATGACCTGGAATACGCTGTTGTCAAATTCCGGAGTGTCTCGTGTGTGCTCATATCATAATTATAGGGGCCTACGGAAAGTGTGAAAGTGGTTCGATGCGGAGCTGTCCGCGGAATTCTGGTCACATTACCGTTTTAGGACGCTACCCTCGGCCAGCCCCTGTACAACACGAACCGCGGAAATCCAGAAGACTAGTAGTGCTGAGACAACAGTACGCGATCCTTGACAGGAACAGAACTCTCTTACCTACAGTCGGCACTTGACTGTCGAGCGAGTAGATCATGGTCCTAATGTATCCACTAGGTGCAATTATCAAATATCAGGAAAGAAGTCCTCAGGGACGGGATCCTTCGGCAAATTCGATGTTACCGATATAGTTTCCGCGGGTTGTGAACGAAGGAACATAGACGCTGTAGTGGGACAGAGGAACCGCAACGCACCCTTGCTGCTAGCTCGTCGCCGTGCAGACTCCGAAACAAAATACTGATCCTCATGGATTCTCGTAGCCAGTAGTCTCTGCACGCTCTAGGAACTGTGAGGGCCCTTTGCAGTGATATAAGCTTATCTTCATCTCTGCTGCGGTAGTACTCGATGTTATAGACTCTGCTTTAAGGCATAGTGAGAGCTTCGATTCTGTTGCTCAAGCTGCTTACATGGTAATTAGGTCAGTAGCATGAAGGAAAAGAGTCGACGGGTCAGCAGGCATAAACTGTCACGGCACTACCGATACTGCGGAGTGCATAGTCGTCCGCGGAAGTCGTCAAATTCCGACCGAGAGCACCGCTTAGATCGCCCGCTAAAACCCCGCAAAATGCATATCCTTGCACATATCAATGGTGGTCACTATCCCTGGAGAACGATATTTCCCGCCCTTTATATCGCAGTTGCTTTGTCTAGCTTTCTTGAATCCATGGACATTCGCCAAAATTGTTATTGAAATAATGGTTCAGCATTATGAAGACGGGCACAACGGCCTGAGTAATACAATAGACCTCAATCGTCCTCCACACACGCATGGACGGGTGCAACTCCAAGATCGAGACACGGGAGCCATTCTCCTTGTACCTCAGCCTTCATCTGATCCCAATGATCCTCTCAACTGGTAGATCTGCCCGTCGCATCAACTCAATGCATCTTCAACTTGCCTCCTGGCTAACTCGTCTCCACAAAGGTCAAAGGCTTACAAGCTCTACGTGGCTACTCTTACATGCGTCGCCTTGACTTGGGTTAACTTCTTCTGCGCTGGTCCCTCGACTCTCATCGTCCCAATCGTTATCGACCTTTATGGAGCGTATCCGCCCAATCCCAGTGATCCTGCCAGTCTATCACCTGCATCAATGTCGGCATTCGCTTCCGGTATCACAAACACAGCTTTGCTCTTCTCAACCGCCAGTTTGACTGCTGGCGTTGCAAATATCCTGTGGGTTCCAATCGCCATCAAATATGGCCGTCGAGCAGTATATGTTTCCACGTTCCTGGTCTTCGGCCTCAGTTCCATCTGGTCAGCCCGAGCTACCTCTTACGGTAGCCTACTGGCATCAAGGATTCTAGCAGCATGGTTTGCTGGCGGTGCTGAATGTATCGCCCCCATAACTATTGCGGACATATGTTTCCTTCACGAACGGGGGGTCATGATAGCGTAAGCCAGCTCTTTGTTTACCATTGTCATAATGCAGGATGACTAACTAGTATGTTAGGATTTATTCAGCTGCGCTTTCGTCGGGTGCCTCAATAGGATCATTAATTGCTGGGCTTATGTCAATCTCTGAGACGTGGAGATCGTTCCACTATCTGAACTCAGGTCTCGTGCTGGCTACAACACTTTTGATCTTTCTCACAATGCCAGAGACTGCATTCGAAAGAGCCGCCAACTATACAGAGAGACATACAGAACTGTCGGAAACAAAAGAAGGTGCCGCAGCTACATCTCAGGAGGAGCACGCGGTCCCGGAAACCATAACCCCAAAGAAAACATTCATGCAGCTGATGGCCTTCAACACTTCTCCTCTCACTACTGAATCAATCTGGAAGATTTCCTTCCGGCCCATTGTGGTCCTGTTATTACCCCCTGTACTTTGGTCCACTGTATCTTTCGGCATAGGAATCGGTATCTTCGTTATTCTTGGCACTACGATCGCAACGGCCTTCTCACAGGTTTACCATTTTACAACTTGGCAAATAGGTCTGGTATGGATTGCGAGCCTCATAGGCAACATTATCGGCGCTCCATTCGGGGGCCGATTTTCCGACTGGTTAGCCAATCGCGCAACGTCGAAGAATGGTGGCATTCGGGAGCCAGAGATGCGTCTTCCCGCTGTTAGCATCGCCATGATCGCATATCCAGGATCCCTTCTTCTATATGGCCTCGGGATTCATTACGAGACGCACTGGATTGTCCCTACCTTAGGCGTTTTCTTGTGTGAGTTTCCAACCCGGCACGCGCATAGTAGAAGAGAAGCTCACTGACATTGCTACTGTAGTCTCGTTTGGGAGCAGTGCCGCGATTGGAATCAGCGTTGTCTACACGATTGACTGCTACAGGCCCATTGCCGGCGAGGTTGTGGTGAGCCAAGTCGTCTTCAAGTGTAAGTCATCTGCTGATCTCCTCTTATCCCACATTTTCCAGTATCCCCAACTGATCAGCGATGCAGCCTTTATCACATTTCTTATGTCATTTTACGCAAACCCATGGGTTGAAAAGGATGGCTATGCAGGGGCATTTGCGGCCATGGCGAGTTTCAGCTTCGTCATCCTGGCCTTGTGGATTCCGCTGTATATCTGGGGCAAGCAGATTCGCCATGCCACTTTCAATTGGCGAGTCATACGGTGTTCCGACTGGAATATTGACAGGGAAATGGGCGAATAGATTTGCACTCTTCATCATCTCTAAGACTACGCGTCATGTCAATCATGCGTTCGTGTACAGGCAATATTCGTTGTTACTACGGTTTGGCTTATATTTCTGGATTCTCGATTTGATCGCTAGAAATGTCACCAAACTACTACAATCTGTTTACTGCCAATGAAAATAAGCATCATACGTTGTTTGTTCACTCTGCTACGTGCTGTGCCAAGAAATCGATGCTTTTCTGGATGGGCGTATAGGCAGCATCCTCCCGTCTCAACTTGGCATCAAAGCCGTGAGCCGCCCCTTCGACAATGTACAGCTCAGTCGGTACGTTGTTCTTCTGCAGCGCAGTGTGGGCCCTTCGAGCGAACTTTTCATCAACGACCGTGTCTGCCGTACCCTGGACGAAAACTGTGGGTGGGAAGTTGGGTTTTTCTAATAACTTCGCTGGATCCACACGATCATACTCGTCTTCAGCGATTATCCTATCAAACTGAGTACCTTTCCTGACTGATGTAATGAGATAAGCCCCGCGAGGCGTGCTTAGGTCCAATCCTTTGGGACCAAACGGAGGAGGTGCAGCCAATGGCGGAGGGGTTTGCTGGAAGACTTGGTTAATGAACTCCGCAGAAGGTGGAGGTGGTGCGCCAGCGGGGGCTGGCGTTGTGGTTGCAGTGTGGTAGAAGGGTTCGCGGAGATATTTGAAGCCGAACAGATCCAATATGGCTTTCGGGGGTTGAGGGCGAGACGCCTACTTGCGCATGGAAACATTACTCATCAGCTTCTCTTTAGTTTTGAAGACTACTACTGACCATCAACAATGCGAGGCCTCCACCACAGGAGTGACCAAGAGTGACAATGTCCTTTCCGTTCACTCGGACACCGTGATCTTCCTCGAGTAATGCTGGAAGGTCGTTCTGCGCCCAGTCGTATGCAGCTACAGAATCGGCGACCGGACCGTCAACGACAGAGATGGTCGGGCAGAGACGATAGTCTGAAGCCACAGCAATCAAGCCTGCCTCGTTCAATGCATCGATGTGTGCACTGGGGAGCATTGCCCGGCTTCCTACTACATAGCCGCCTCCGTGAAAATACAGGGCTTGAAGCTCAAGTTAGTGTGGATGCGTAAGGTTGGTTACAAGAACCCTGTAGAAGCTCACCAATCCCCTTCACTGAGGCAATATCTGCTGGCAGATACACAGTGGCTGTCAAATTCACTGACTGTTCGCCGTACGTGACAGTCTTGAAGACATAATCAACGCGTGTCATATCTGCGGAAGATTCTCTTGCGATTGGGAGAGAACAATACAAGAGTATGTTCGTGTGAAGTGTAAAGAAGTCGAAATCGTGGTCAGGCTTTGGATTTAATGTTCAAGTCTCAATAGGCCTTATCAGGTTATGTCTCGTTCTCGACGAACACACCGCAGGCGCTAGTGGCCGCGGAAGAACTCGGATCTGTGGAAGTGCCCAATTCCGCGGAACCATTCCTCCTCGCGAGGCTCCGGTAGCACGGGTCCGCGTTTAATATATTCAAAGACTAACCAATTTATGAAAACACTCTTGACGGTCGCCTGCAGGCTTTCAGCATCATCCTTGTAGACCGGCACGGCATCGGTTTCAGCATAGTCCGTGACAAAGTTTCTATATTATAACGCGAACGACTCTGCTCCTCTGGCAAAGCACACGCTACAGAATACCTGACTTGTATAGCAATATGTGAGAAATCTCAAAGCTAGCAAAACGCAGTCTGCTGATTATGCGAACAGGGAATACACAGCGTCATCGGCATTCTTCGAGGCGCTATGGGCTGTGAGTATCGACCCACGACACCGAAGGCCGCTTATTGCTCTGCTGACCCTGTTTCTAGGCCGGTGTACGATATTGCTTCGTAAACCTGGGATCGGATCATCCCGCTATCATGGAGGCAATGGTGAAAGGCCAGCGCGAGAGGCCAGAGAGCTTCCTCAAATTTATCACTTGCCCGAGTGAAATGGTGGCACTATCGATGGCAGACGGCTATGCTCGACTCACGGGAGAGCCTCAAGCCGTCATTGTACACGTTGATGTAGGGACACAAGCAATGGGCTGTGCCGTGCATAACGCTTGTGTCGGTCGCACGCCTGTGCTCATTTTCGCTGGTCTCTCTCCATGCACTCTGGAAGGCGAATATCGCGGAAGTAGGACTGAGTTCATTCACTGGCTACAAGATGTTCCGGACCAGAAGGCGATCATAGCTCAGTATTGTCGCTACAGCGCTGAACTAAAAAAAGGTAGGAACATAAAGCAGATGGTCAACCGCGCGTTGAGCTTTGCTACCAGCGAGCCTCGAGGCCCAGTCTATTTGCAAGGAGTGCGTGAGGTCATGGAAGAAGTCATAGAGCCGTATGAGATTCAACAGGAGTTTTGGACCTCTGTGGAGCTTGGTGGCCTGACACCAAAGCAACTGGAGCTCATTGCCGAAGCCTTGGTCTCTGCTCGGGAGCCTCTAGTCGTCACCGGCTACTCTGGACGAGATACTGCTGTGGTGCCTTTGCTCGTAGAGCTGGCAAACACTGTCAAGGGCCTACGTGTTCTCGATACCTGTGGTTCAGACCTCTGCTTTCCTGCAGATCATCCCGGTTGGCTAAGTGTACGGTATGGATCAGACGACGCCATTCGCACAGCCGATCTAATACTTGTCATCGACTGCGATGTGCCTTGGATCAACACTCAGTGCAAGCCTGCGAAAGGAACTAAGGTCATTCATTTCGATGTCGACCCTCTGAAACAACAGATGCCACTCTTCTACATCGATGCAATCTTGCGCTGCCGCGTCAACAGCAAGATCTCCATTAGCCAGATCATCCAGCACTTGAAGAATGAGCTTCACAGTCGAATTACCGCGAACCAAGAGGTTTATTCCAATCGCTGGTCAACCTTGCAGATATCGTATAGACATAAGTTAGAGGCGATCGCTTCGCAGGCTCTACCGAACCCGGACAGCTCGTTTGGTTGTGGCTATCTGGTGCAACAAGTTCGCAAGGCGTGTCCATCAGATACAATATGGGTTATTGAAGCCGTCACCAATTCTTTCACCGTTGCCGATCAATTACAGGCAGTGTTGCCAGGAAGTGTCTTCGGTGCAGGCGCGGGGGGTTTGGGTTGGTCAGGTGGTGCAGCTCTTGGTATCAAACTAGCTACTGACGCCCGCCACGGTGGCCAGGGCAAGTTCGTCTGCCAGATCATTGGCGATGGCTGCTTTCTCTTTTCAATTCCTGCCAGTGTTTACTGGATAGCGCAGAGATATGAGATTCCAGTGCTAACGATAGTCCTCAACAACGACGGTGAGTCTATACCAAATGCCTACCTTGAGAAGCAGCATTGAAGGATTTGGACTGACTAAAGATCTTCTCAGGTTGGAATGCGCCCCGGAAATCATTACTTCTTGTCCACCCGGATGGATTAGGGTCCGAGGTCAGTAACCAAGAACTGAACATCTCATTTTCGCCGAACCCAGACTATTCAACCATTGCCAAGGGTGCATCGGGAGGCAAATCATGGGCGGGACGAGCCAGCACTGTTGAAGAGCTAGCACGATTGCTGCCCGAAGCTGTGAATGCTGTTCAAGGTGGTGTATCTGCGCTGCTAGACGCTCGCATAACAGATCGTATAAAGTGACGGATCGAAACAAGCAAAGTGTCTGGCGAAGATGTAGCCTGTTTTGATTTAGGAGCTGTGACACGCACGATAGACTTTCGATAGCATCAAGACAATCGAGTATCTCCCAGACCCATCATACAGTACTAAGACATTAGGCTGTTCGCGTTAGATCCGTGCGCGATCCAACAACGCGATCGCGTCAGGTAGTCACCAACTTTAATCCACTTTTACACAACTAAAATGAGAGCTTTTAGCACAAAAATTTTAGACAATCGTAGCCCTAGTGGAGAGCTTTTGTTACAGCAGCGCGAATATGTGATTGCATCTGTAGAGGCTGGATGCTAGACGTCAGAAGTTGCGTAGGCCCTTGGCTGTTCCCAACGCTGTATCCAGAAAACTATCGCGTGTTAGAATACCTACAACAGTAATGCTACCAGGCCTCGCATAGGCAGGCCACCTGTATTAACGCGTCGGCAACGTCGTCTAATCCTTCAAGTCGCCAGACGTTACCCCAAAATTAAGTACTAAACGCTTATAGAGGAAGCAGACCTCTAGCCATCCACGTTGGCACGCCCTCTTATTGCGACAAAGACAGTATACCAAGCTCTTGTAGCACAAGGATTAAAGAACTTTAGATTAAAGCAGCGTCTAAAGATTAACAGATCTACAGCTTTAAAACGTCTTAAATACTTACAAGAGTGGCGTTATTTTAACTACAAAAGAACACCTGTAAGGTTCTCTGACAAGTGTAGCGTTGCTAGAGATTCTAGACAAAATTAAGAGTAGAGCTTCTAATATCTAGGTAAGAAACTTAGCTATAACAAAGTTTATAAGAGTAGCTCTTTACGCTCTAAATAGCAGATAGTTTAGACTTAAATTTAGTGTACTGCTAGTAGTCGCGTTAGGAGGAGTAAGCTAGTAGTTATAGATTAGAACTACTCTACTAAACGTTACAGCTATACGTTCTAGAGCTATTATAAGGCACTTAAGAATATACTATTACCTATATATAAATTAGGTGAGAGGTTTATGTTAGACAACGTGCGCGTCTACACATTAAAGTATACTTAAGAGTAGTTAGAAAGTTATAGAGTTTAGACTATTAAAGTACCTCTATACTTATCTAATCTTAACTCTATTAAACATATGTGGTAGGCACTTAAGAGAAAGCTCTATAAGCTTTATGTTAGAATCCCTTTTGGGAGGGGTGGCACGTTATTAAGCACTTAAAGGTAGAGAGTGTATTTGCAGGTTATAGATAGACGAATTGCTACTAAATAATTAGAGCAATTCCGCTAGGTTATATAGATACGCTACCTCTGCTCTATTTACAGGGTCTTCGGCCCCGGTACGAAGCACTTAGAGGCTGTAGACCTAACACTTTACTCTAAATCTAACACTCTTAGAGACTTACAGAAGAAGTAGAATTGCTTCTATTTAGATCTAAAAGAGGTATAGATAGCTATACTAGACTTACTTATTAAGAGGCTTATCTACTCTATACTAAGGTAATATAAGGCATACCTTTAAGTCTAGAGTTACTACACTAAATATTAAGACTATGCGCATTAATTCTATTAAATCAGATCTACTTTTAACTATGTAGTTATTAAGATATAACGTTGTAAATATTTACTTAAAAGTAGTTGTAGTAGCCTATGCGCAACAGCGTAAACAGACTACTATATCTATACGCGTAATACGTAGATTTGCGTAATACGCATCTAACTACTTTTCTAGCTATAGATAATTAAGGCTATAGAGCTACCTATAATAGCTATTATTACAAGATCTTATAGTGTAGTACTAATTAATTACTTATAAAAAAGATATGCTACTTAAATTTTGCTAGTAGTTTAACGTTGTAGCTATGTAATGTAGTTTTAGTTAAGGGAGCTAGAGATAGTAATAGAGAACAACTATTACTAACACTACTAGTATAACTACGTCTTTAACGCTTTTTTAGCTAGGTTGCTTCTAAGGCTTTTCTCTTACTCTTTTAGAATAATTATATAGCTTTTATAGTATTTTTCTTCTGTTATTAACGCTGCTTTTTAGCCTGCTGTTTAGCCTTCTAAATTGCTGTATTAGTCTTCTTCTTCTTACGCATCTCTTTAGCTACTTTCTTTGCTATATGCTTCTTCTTCTTCTTCTTCTTCTTCTTCTTCTTCTTCTTCTTCTTCTTCTTCTTCTTCTTCTTCTTCTTAACTAGCTTCTTAGCAGCTGCAACTTTCTTATTAGTTGCTTTTCTAAGTGCCTTCTTTTTCTTCTCTTACTTTCTAACTCTTTTATAGAAGTGTGCTTTCTTAATCTTTAAAGAAGACTAAATTACTGCACTACTATAGTACTTCTTTTATTACTATAAATCTAAGGCTTTATTCTTCTTCTTATACTTCTTCTACTTCTTAAGAGTACTCTTAAGGCTATCTATCTTATATTTTAGTAGTAAGGCTTTAACTAAGATATAGTAGATAGATTATCTTATCTTTTTAGCCTTATTACTTTTTTTATCTTTAGTAATTCTCTATAACAACATCTCTATTTTAAGCTAATCTTTGTTACTAAAAACAGAGGATAAGATATTATCTAAATCTAAGATCTCTAGTGTTTTAATAAAGTAATAGAGAATAATGTTAGGTTTAAATAGATAGATCTCTATTGCGTTAAAAGACTTAACTATTAGCTCTTTAGTAAAGCTAGACACCTACACCTTCTAGAACAGGCTAAATAAGTCTAATTTAGTAATAGATGCGTTGTTTTAAGCCTTATAGATATATGTTATAAATACTTTTAAGTACGCTGTTAATAGAGGTTTAAATAGTACTATATTAAGCAGCTAAAGTGTCTAGGTTAAGTAAGAAGAAAGCATAGCTAGAAGGATCTTATAGTAGTTATAATAGTTAATAAAGTCTATTATTACATAGAATCTATAGCTATCTAGTATTAATAACCTCTACTTCCTCTAAGCCTTCTTCTTAGTATAGCAATTAAACACCTATTTAAGCTACGTAAGGCCTATATTAGTATTTAACTAACCTAATACTAACGCTATTACTATTACTAAGTGTACCTCTAGCTTAATTTTAGTAATCTAGTCTAATTTAATCTCTTCTTTCTTAGACGTGTAGATAAGTCTAAGTAGTAGTGCTAATCTATTAGTACACACACATGCTATAAGAGTCTACTAATCTCTATTACTATCTTAGATTAATGCTTTAATCTTACTCTTTATCTATATACACTTGCTAAATACATGTTTTGTTCTACCTATTATTCTAATTATAAAGCTCTTCTTATCTATATTGTATATATAACGTAGCTTAATTAAGTATTTAGTAATCTTAAGCTATAGTAGATTAAAATAGAGCTTGTATTTATTGTAGAAATTAGCGTTGTAACGCTAGCGATCTATTCTAGTAGAGTAACGCAAGATAAGATAGATAGAGTGTTAGTTAATAAAGCGCGTAACCTAGCTCTTAGAGACTAGTGTTTAGGCTATTAGCAACGCAAAATTCTGTATTATCTCTTGTGTAGGAGGTAAGTAATAGCTAGTAAGCAATTCTATATACTTTACAAGCTCTATCTTCTGTTGTGGCGTTATTTATTGCTAGTTAATGTTCTTAGTAGTAGTTAACACAGTATTTGCCTTATGCTGACGCGTTAACGTTAATCGCACAACACCATACTTTTTTACAATTGCTAAATAGCTAAATTGTTGCCTAGGTTTAAGAGCATCTAGCTCTGCAAGGGCAGCGTTTATCGACATCGTGGTGTTGAGTTATGTGGGAGTGAAGTTGAGTGCAATATGATGGGGGTGCGCATCACGCGAATCCGCGCATCACGCGCACGGACACGGTAAAGTCTTGTCATTCTAATAATTACTAGACAAATTCAACCTACGCTCATCTATTTCTGGGAGATGTGGGATGAGGCTTGAAAGATCTGTAAGCTAGACTGATTGTGTAGAGAGCCCTGGCATCAAAATTACTCGTACGTTCCGCGGAAGGCCAGCCTTCAACGGGCAACCGCGGAAGGCCAGCCTTGAACGGGTAACCGCGGAACAGGTTATACACTTACCAGGACACTGGAGCTGTCTGGAAGCCGCGGAATCAAGTTAGGCTCGCAGGTGATATAAATCAATGAACATTGTCACTAATACTGCAAGCACTATTTTCAAGGCATTGTTAAGCCTGTACTGAATTACTGCCAAAGATCGCCTACCGTCATTGTGTTGTTGTATTATCATGGCACGACCAAAGCTTGAATCTGGGGGCTTCCCAATCCCCTGGACCCGTGCTGTACCCCCGGAAGATGAGACAAACATGTATCCATACAGAAAGCAAACCAGAATCACGAAATCACTTCCTGTGGGCTGGACATTCGGTGAGGGCAGGCGTCCCGTGCACGAAGAAATTATCCATGATGAAGACGTGGCTATAACGCTCCGAGACGGAGTCAAAGTAAGTTCAGGTGCAAATTCAATTGGACTAATTTTTGACGTGATGTGCTAGATCCTCTGTGACGTGTTCAGGCCTGCTACAGACACCAAAATCCCGGCTATACTGGCAGTCAGTCCGTACGGTAAAAATGGCAAAGGTGTGTGAATAACATTGACGCCGGGTTTTATAAGCAACTTACTGATTCTACTGCAAAAAGGCTTCCGTATTTTCGACAACATTCCTTTTCGGCTGGGACTACCTGAAAGCGCTACTTCGGGTTTGGAAAAATTTGAAGGGTGAGAGTTCTCATGCGCAATGCACTAAAAGAAGCAGGCTGACCTGGCATACTAGGCCAGACCCTGTAGAATGGTGTCCTCGGGGCTATGCGATCGTCAACGTTGACATACGAGGTAGCTGGGATAGCGAAGGAGATTTATACATCGAAGGAAGTCAAATGGGTAAGCTATCTGTCCATCTCATTAGATGTTTTGACATTGCAAAGCTGATATCAGTTAGGCGTGGATGGTTACGACACAGTCGAATTCATCGCTGCCCAGCCGTGGTGTAGCGGTGCTATCAGCATGGCTGGCAACTCTTGGTTGGCTACGGAGCAGTGGACGACCGCCATCGAGAAACCACCTTCACTCAAGTGCATCGCACCCTGGGAAGGATTCACGGACAAATACCGTGACCTTATCTGCCGCGGTGGCGTTCCAAAAGTCAGTTTTGCCTCGTTCATTTTCAACAAGACAATTCGCGGTCGGAATCGTCGGGAAGATATAAGCACAGCTCTGGACAAGTGGCCTCTTTTTAACAAGTACTGGGAGGACAAGGTGTATGACACAAGTGAGCTCACGATACCGATCTATGCGCTCGCGAGCTATTCTTCGGGAAATCATGGTTCTGGAACAGTGAGAGGCTGGAAGAAAGCTGGGTCAAAGGACAAGTGGATCCGCTTCCATCCAACCCAGGAGTGGTTCGACCTCTATACCCCCAGATACGTTGATGACTTGCAAAAGTTCTTCGACCACTATTTGAAAGGCATCGACAATGGGTGGGAGAAGACGCCGATCGCTAGGGTTTCTATCCTCACATATGGAAATCGCTTTGAGCCTGTACGTTGAACCGAAGGAAGTTTTTGGACAAGTAGCTAACCCAGGCAACAGGGCCCAAAGTGGGATGTACCATTTGCCGACTATCCCATTCCGTCCACTGAGTATCGTAGCCTCTACCTCCAGGAATCTTCGAAGCTGAGCACCTCACCCCAAGTCAACGAGGCTTCTGTCGCCCATTGTGCTGATAGCTACCAAGCAAAGCCATCTGGGTTTGTACTGACCTTCGACAAGGCAACCACTCTTGTCGGTCATTCTAAAGCAGAGCTTTGGATGTCCAGCAAGGACAAGGATGACATGGATGTCTACGTCTCCATACGCAAGCTGAGTAAGAGTGGAGAGGTACTGGAGCACGTCAATGTTCCATGGGAAAGTCTTCCTGAAGGAGTAAACACGCAACACGATGTCCCAATGGCGCAGACAGTCAAGGTAAATAATTATGTCACAAATCGGGAAGTAGACGCTGACGATATGGCTGCAACAGTACACTGGACCAACTGGTATTCTCCGAGCTTCACATCGCGCGCAGGTCCCCGAGCTTAGCACTCACCTGATTCCTTATCACCCACATGACAAGGTGGAAAAGATACCCCGAGGTGAGATTGTCAAGCTCGAGATCTCACTCTGGCCCATGGGTATTCATTTTGAAGCCGGAGAGGGCCTACTGTTCCGAGTCCAAGGTTTCATCGATACAAGCACAGATTTCCCGAGTCATATCGACACGAAGCTTGAGAACTTGAACGAGGGTCAGCATACCATTCATTTTGGTGGCAAGTATGACTCGAAGATCATTGTACCGGTGGTTGCTCTTCCTGAGCAGTAATTTTGGGTTTTAACTACAACGTAAATAGACATCTCAGAGACTGGCAGAGTCCAACAAATCATCATAACATTTGAATTGATTGTGGAAGAGCACGATTGAAATCCGAGAGGCTTAATACTGCCACCTGTGATACAATCTGGTGTAGGATTGCCGACCTCCCAATACTAAGGCATTCTAAACCAAGGACTTGTAGTATGCACGACAATCAGACAAGGCGGCGCCTCCGGATAGACTGACGGGCTTGCTTGCGAGTGGGGGTTTTGTATTCTACATACAATGATAATCTGTCATTGATGATAGAAGATTGTTGTTTCACGTTGTAATGGTTGCAGATTCACTCGATCACGACCTCCTGCAACAGTCTCATCGGCGTCGACTTTTGCGAAGAATGACGATTACCTATTCCGCAGAGCCTGCAAGATTATTCCGAGGGATCCGTGGACATTTCCGAGCAAATCGACAGCAACTGAAATCTTCTGTACTTGGAGACGTCATGTTGATCCTCATACCGCGGCACGCGCTCGCGGTCATGGACTGTTGACTCGGGTTTGGCAGGCAACCCTATTACCTAAACTACCGCATCTTCTGGCGGAGAAGGGCTGCATTAGGTGTATGGGCAAGGCCACAAGGGCCTATGAGATAGCAAGTCACGATGACCGACATAGCTCGGGCTGCATGGAAGGAGCACTCTTAATTCTCTGGGTGCCCTTTGAGCTCTTCGCCGTGTATTTATTGCATATCTCTTTCGCTAGCAGATGCAATGGGTCCACGACTCGAGCTAGCAAGGTACGAGACAGGGTCCAGAAGGCCATTGATGCTACCAGCCCACTCGAATTCGCCCAAGTCTTTCTCCCAAAGCGAGGTTGCATCCCAGAAATTCGACATCGAATCTTGGCTTGTGTCTCTGCAAAGTTGCGCGAGCTCTTCCGGTGAAACATTTAAGTCGCTGTCAAACGTCGAGATGGAATCCAAGCGCTGAACTGAGGGTGTCTCAGCCGGCGGGGATTCGTCGAACAGAGGCATCTGTATCTTCGACCCAAGCCTCTGCAGGTCATCCAGGGAGCACCAAACATCTGATTCGGACTCGCTGAAGACGTAGGACGACCGCTTCAAGCACTTGACGGCGGTATGGAAGGCCTTTCGACAGAGGGGCCCGTATTTGTTTGGATCTTGCGACGCCAACAGGAACATGTAAGAAATCGACCCCATGATTAGTCTATCTGCCAAGGGACGCCAGAGTGGGCTCGCTTCTGGTATGCGTAAGAAGACGTCTACGGAGGATTTTGCCAATGAGACAAGGACATTTAAGGCTTGGTCTTTGAAAGTTGAGCCATCGCAAGCTTTGCTCAGGTAGCGCATGTATACGGCCATTCTGATCTGGTTGGCGCGTAGCTGCAGAATGTTTGACATGACGTGTTGAATGCCTGGCGGAGGGGCTGATGGACTGCCAGGAGGGAATATGCTTTGAGCTTTCACATTGTCCATGAGTTTCTGGATGCGATAGTCGTAAATCTCGATCTTCTCGTAGGTTTCTTTGCTTCCGCTTGGTGGCACGGCTGCGTTGAATCTCAGTATCTCAGTATGTACACGATCCAACCTAAGCATTGCCGACATGTATGGATGTCGATCGTCCTACAAACATGACATGTCAGCGGTGTCTCGAGCTATCTGTATAAATGATAAGAAACGGGAAAAGAGCTCGTACCAGGGTCATAACGGTGGCGCCTATGTCCTCGTGATGCAAGGTCCAAGGAAGACCGGCAAAAAAGCTGCATCTCTTATCGAGGTCATAGACGCATAAGAAAATGTCGCGAGATGCCAAGGTGGACATGTGATTGCATTGCTCTGTTGGCTTGTCTCTGTGCAGGCCTAATTCGAGGCTCGTTGTCGCTGCAAAGCGAATCATACGCCACGCTATCAGTGGTTGGCTTTTGAGTGTGAAATATATAGTCTGCGGCAAGCGTCTCGTAAGTTGATCGCCAATGAGAAGACATAGAGGGAGGTTTACCAATAGAGTAGCCATAATCACGTCCTCGACCTGTGTGCGTTCCTCGTTGATAATGTTGTCGACATTCCATAGCAAATGTGCCATCAGATCACGACATAGTGGATTGTCGGTGTCTCCTTCCAGAATCATCGCAATAGCAAATGTGACTTTCATAAGTTCGATGTCGATTGTGTCGAACCCTGGATCCTGGAATTGGTTCGTTTCTCCTGGAGGAGAACGCGCGCTAAAGACAGCTGCCATCCGTTCTTCAACCACACTCAGGCTGATGCATGGAAGTGCAGAATACACATGGTCTCTGAAGACGGCAAAACATCGGAAAGCTTTGTCGCGACCGAGATGAATAATCGGCTTCGCAGCTCGAAGTATTTCATCCGCTGGTGTAGGTGTGGTAACGGTGGCTCCATCGCTTGCTGCCACGTCTGCAGGCGACGGACCCTGGGGATTTTCAAAGAAGCCTTTTTCCGCAAGAACATCTTGCGCCATATCCAACAAGTGAACATAGCTAGGAGATGGCCTTACTACCACCGGGTTGCCGGAGATAAAATGACGCCGCGATCGTTTGAGGGAGCAGACGGGAACTGATGGCAAGTCGCAATTTGATACCGATGACTCGATATCATCACACACTTTGCGCATATTGAGTACCAGTCGTTCGAGTTCTGGATTATTGCTCAAGGTTGAAGTTCGCCGTCGCTTTGCCATGCGACCAGACGCAGTCAGGCTATCCTTCGGTGTCCCGGAGAATGAATCTTCGTATCGGCATTCAACCTTGAGCTCGACGCAGCGACTGCAAGGTGCCAGCCCACTGCATTTGACCTTTCTCGTCTTGCATGTCTCGCTGTAAGGGAAGAGTCAATTGCGTCCCAGCTTCACCAGCACGCGCCAAACTCACCAGGCTCTACGGGTGTACTTCTCACGCCTTCGTGTGGGGCGAATCGTCTCTGTCTCCGACCGAAACTTGAAAGCCTGCTGACGCCCACGTTTCATGTTCGTAATCCCGTCCACGCTTTCAGTTGATGGCATGTCCAATATTGAGAGAGCCGATTAAGGAGAAGCTGAGAGCTACGAAATCCGGGGTTTGCGATAGCCCGACTCAAGCATGCGGATAGCCCGAGTTTAGCGTGCGGGGTTAGGGTGGGAGGCTGCGACAATGGCACGTGCATGGGCATAGACCTCCCTGCTTCGGCAATTTTGCACGGCTAAAGATGCCAGCCTCACAACTCTGAAGTGGTCGAGTCTGCGTGATTCATTGGCCGACGACAGCTGGCAAAGGTCAAGTCACGCTCATGTGCTCGGGTCTGATCCATGCTCTTGCAACGGATTTGGAATTCCTGATCGATCTGCTATGATCCCGGCCCATGTAGTCACGACTGCAAGGTTGTTGCGTTTAAGCTCCGCTATGTTCCGTGCAAACAAGTGAGAAGGAAAAGAGCGGTCACCGTGGGTAGACCTGGGAGAGTAAATTGCACTAACGTACGATTACCTAAGCAGTATGGACACGATGACATGCGGCTTTCGATTGGCCGCTCAGAAGAAGAGAACGATAGGCGGCTTTATGCGCTTGGCGTGACTTCCCTGTGCTGAGGCGGACTCTCTGGTTCTTCTTGGTTCAGGGCACCATGAAAGGTAGATCAACGAAGCGCGTCTCGATGCCAAGGTCGCGCTGCTGTTCAGAAAGTAGATCCAGAAGCGAAATCAGCAACGGTACAGACCGCTCCTCGCTCTCGCCAAGGTTTCTGTCATGAGCCTACCATAGATTTCGCCGCGAAGAAAGTATCCAACCCGGCTAGGATTGATCTTGATATATCTAACGAGTGCTTGGGATAGATTTGTATAAGAAGGAGGATTGAAGGCGAGAGCAGTGGCTTTGCCTAAGGAAATAGGCATGCTAAGTACAGATACGCCTTGAGCTTCTTAATTAGTAAACCTAAGATTATCCCTAGGAATATGTAGACCGGCAACAATGATCACATCACTTATTAGCATTATTACATCTTAGTAGTATTAATAGTAATCTAACATACTTACTTCTTACTATTAGCTTCTTATTATAGATATGGCTTAATACTCTAGACTTTTACTACATACGCTATCCCTTCAAGATAGTTCTAAGAAACATAAACATATAATTACTAGAATTAGATTTATATAGTAATGCTACAACTAGATATTAGTAAAGCGTATCTTGTCTAGCTTAGGTAAAGTTGTAAGCTATAAGTGCAAAAGAGTATAAGTTATGTTAGTTTTAGTGGAGAATAGTAGTTAGTAGAAATTATACTAGAATAGTACTTGTTATGAAGGTGATAAGCTAGATACAGTATGTTAAGTTTCACTTGTGTTAATAAAGTTTGCTCTTTTGTCATTACAAGCACAGTTAAAAGTAGTCTGTTACAATCGATGGTTTGTGATTAAACAAGCATGTGTGATGTTTGTGGCGGCTCTATCACTATCGTTTTGTAACTAGACCGAGACGTTGCGAAATAGAGTGTTAGCATACTAGAAGATAATCAAGGAGCCCGCAGGATTGTTATAAGTTATCGACGCCCATGTTGTTTTAGTGAGGGTTCCTATATCTGTCAATCTTGACGAAAAATACAGTTTGTATCCAGTGCCTTCGTTTACCATAAGTCGTATGTTCTTTTCGTTCTGCTGTGGCGAAAGCTCTACGTAGTGTATATCATTACTGTTGCGTGTCAGTCAGATCATCCGTGTCTAGGTTTAGACGTCTTTTCCGGCCATCAAATTCGTGTTGTACGGTACCAAGTAGATGCACTTTGCCAGTAATGAAGGTTACATAACCTTATTTGGTTTGTTACTAGTCAGAGCTGATTAAACTTGCATCGCTATCAACATCTGTATCAGCGTCCTCGTCAAGTTCTAGGATCTCCTTGTTTCTGAATAACTCGCTCGCTAGCTCACTGTTCTGCCCATCGCTAATCAATAGCTTGAATATCAGTGCGGGCTTGGCGCCTTCTTTACTTCGTCGATGTGACGATCTCACTAGATCGTGGAAAAAGCCGATCAACCTCCGCGTTACCTTACCTGGTTTCCCAGTCTCGTATGTTGATATCGAGTCAATGAGACAGAAAACAACGATTCGTTTCGACAGCAGCGCTCGAATTGTGTTCAAAAAAACGCTGATAAGCGCTTCGAAATTTTGTTGCTTAAGTCTCTTGTACTCGTTTCGGGAAACGAATTCGAAGTCTTCAGGTGGTAGAAGCAGAGTCGCTTGTGAGATGAGTTGGCCGGTTAAACAAGCCATGAGCGCAGCTTCATTTTCGTCCACATGCAAGCCGCAGAACCAGCTGAGCACGATAAAGCCTTTCCGCCTCAGGTAAGTCTTTCCAATCTGCGCGGCAAGGTAGCTGATGGGACAGTTGGCGTCATCACTCTCGAGATTTCCATGAATGACGAGAGCAGATGATCGACGATCTTCTTTCAACCAGCTCTGGAAGCCGTCATCTCGAGTCATCGCGGCGAGCCGCGCTTTTTCGCTTCCAGAGATCTCGGCATATCGGAGACACTCGTTGATGTCCTTTCTGATTTCACGACCGCGGAAGCATAGCGCATCAAGAACCTGCTCCTTGCATGCAACTACATCATAATCAGTGTTGCCATGCAGCATCTGGCGTACCTACTTACTTTCTCTGGTGTCCAGCTGTTTCAAATCAGAATTCAGTCCGTCTTTCAGGCTTTTCAGGCCTACGGAGTAATAAGCATCTACAACAGAGGGATAGTTAAGAGTAGGACCCAAGCAACACTTACGGGTAGGACAAGCAGTTGCCCGAGGCTCGTAATGTACTGGCACATCTCGACACAGGTCGACGATCGAAGCGGCTAGCTGGAGTATCGGGTATCTTTCATCTCTAACTGGAAAATTCCTCCTTCCACCGCCTCTCACTTTCACTCCAGCGGACTGATTAACATCAGCCAAGGTATGCTGTAGGCGCTTGATGGCAGATTTGATCTGTTTGGAGCTTCGATCTTGATTCATAAATTGGTCAGTTTCAGTTCAGAGTCAGATATCTGAAGAAACAGTCCACTTACGTCCGTGTGATTTCGAAGCGTCGAGTAACGAATGTAATAGCTTAGCAGTTTGTGTAAAAATTCCCACTGTCGCAGCCGGCATATCAGGTGTTGGACGACGCTCTCGGCAGAGTCGAATGTATACTGTAGACTTGCTGAAAAGGGAGAGGATTTCCTCCAAGTATCTGATTGTGCTGCGATCAAAAGGATAGCCATGGACCACTGCCTGTGATTATGAATCTCTAGGCAAGTCTCAGAAGAACGAGTACTTACTACTAAGATATATCTGACGGGATCTATTCCGTTAGCCAGCGGACATAATTAGCTTCGGGCGAATTTACCAGCAAGACACGATCCGTGCGAGTCTTCCGGCAGCCGATCCAACCAATCCAAGAATTGGAGGTCATTATAATGGGCGAGGAAGCTGTTGATGTTCCGAATCGAATCTACCATTTGGTCCTGCAGGAGATCATCGCTCTTGTAATGGTTCCTCGCTTGGCTACCCCCCTCGTTTATGTCGTCTTTGATGCGAGCCCAAGACCGCGTCTCCAAAACACGACCTTTAAGCGAGTATCATTTGAGGAATTCAATGCTGGCGGTTTCTACGCTATGTATGGCATTCGTGATTTCGTCATCGGGCCAAAGAACGTAACTGTCATTAAGTCAGCGACATGTGAACGTGAACAATCGAACGTTCCAATCTGCCTCCCAGCGTAACATACATCTCCTCCATCTGGCGATGAAGTTCTCTCGGATCCGAGAAATTCTCATGTACCTCATTCCAGACACCGCTAGCTAAAGCCCACGGACTCTGGTTGTGGCCCATCAGCCCGTAAGTGAACGCAGCTGAATCATCTTTGGAATATGGCGTACTCCTGGGATAGCATACGCTGTTGAATATGTTTATCGGGATGTTGGTGCTATTTTCCACACCGGTGTTGGTAAGGCGGGTCGATCGATTGTCCATGTTAACCTCGTTGGCTGCTTCGGCGATTTCGACCGTCTGTCTATGGATTCGTATCCCGTCGGCGGCGGCGTTAACGACTTTTGCATCGCCAGCAATGTTAAGAGTATTTTCTCCCAAGCTTATGCACTTCTCTAGAGGGGGGAAAGGGTTCTCTCCAGGTTCTCTACATCTCCCAAACCGATCATCATGAAGACGCTTTTCACTAGATGAGTAGAATGGGATGAAGGGGAAATTTCCACGTAGGCAGTTCACTAACGTGTGAGCTGTAGTGAAAACTACTACAACCTATTTCGTTGAATCCGAAGGATGTTGCAAAGTATGCCCTGTTCAGCACACAGCCTTATTCGAGTGGTCTAACTGCCACCTGCATATCTACTAGAAGCCAATTCTTGTGCTACCACACCGAAACCGATTCCCACCCGTAAAACGTCAATGGAGCCGAACATGCAGGACAGAGGTGTGACGGGTACGGGGCTAGCCCGGCTCACTATCAGCGCCACCTCTTAGCGCTATCAACACATAGCAAACCACCTCTCGCGGCTCTATTATTGGTCACGGATGCTGAAGGTTACTAAGCTCATGTGTTGCTTTCACGCACCGAACGCATACGTTGGAGATGGGTGAGCTGACAAGAAGAGTAGATCACTCACGCTACTTTCTTGTAAAGGTTGCATTCGAGCCATGCTACTCGCTCTCTATCACAAACCCCTACGATCACTCTGACTCAGCATCGGGCACACTGATTACCAGGCTGCGGTAAATAGATGAAGGCAATAGGTTTTGTCTGAAGTTCCCTTCAGTCGTATAGCAATACAACACCACGATTTGAACAAGGACAAAACACGGCTCGAGCTACAGATCATCCGATATCAGTGAACATGGCAACCTGCGGACTTCTCAAAGTTCATGATGGAGAAGATGCTGGGGTTGAGGATGAGCCCAATGCGCAAACATTAGGATGATAATGTTCTGACAAAAATTAAAGCATTGTCTTCCTCCATGGTCTTCGAGGCAACCTGGCCGAAACATGGACCAAGAACGGCGTTCTTTGGCCGAAAACGCTGCTCTCAAAAGACATACCCAAGAGCCGGTTTCTGCGCTCATCTCTTGGTCCTGAACGCAGGCGAAAGTATTCAGCATGGCTTCCCAAAAAGATGTGTCCAGTATCCCAGCCGAGAATCATCACGACAACAATACATCTCCTTCGCGCGTGGAATCCGAGTCGTTAATCGATCAAGATAGCCTAACAAAAAGATCAATCAACGCGTCTTTCGCACCCCAAGATGCGCAAAATACGGCATCGATACACGCGGACTCGACCAGAGTATGTTGGTCACCCGCAGAAACGAAAGCTGAAGATAAAGTAGAAGCCTAATGTGACGTCAGCAGTCAAATTCGTAACGCATTTCAAACAGCCATCGCCATCGCAAAATACGAGGCCAAATACAGGAACCAGCGACAGGGGCGTCCAAACGAACCTCTGAGTCTTGATCTGTCTGAGAAGCAATTCAAACAAGTGGCCACTATCGCCGAGCGGTTTGATCAGTACCTGAACGAGTTGCATGGCAAGAACGAAGCCGACTTAGCGAGAAAGGATAAGACATGGGTTGACAGCAAAGATACTGAGCAAGAAGAAGATCGTAGGAAAACATCGCGAGACCGTAACCGGTCGGGGTCCAAGGAGAGGCAAAAGCGCAGAAAGAGACAATGGAGTGAGACCTCAGATGATACAGAGAGCTCGTATGTATCGGATGACTTTGAGCATCGGCCCCACAAAAGGACGGATCGAAGAGAGCGAAGAAAGGAGTGACACAGGGCCTTAATAGACGTTCTATGAGTGTAGCAAGGTGTGATGGAAGACACAGTCTGTGATCTCAACTTGTACTTACATCACATTGACGAGAAACTGAGGGCCAATTTAAGTTCGAATTCTGTAGTCTCAAACCTCAGTCTCAACAGTGATACATGAACTTACTGAGATGTGTACCCGCATTTGTGATACTATCTTTCTTTACTTATCCTTTCTTTATAGAGAATTTAGAAATCTAGTTAGCTAGTCCTTACTACTATCCTATTTCTTAGCACAGAATTATGGTATAGAGTCCATATAACGTAACCATATAGAAGAAGGCAGATAAGCTCTATATATCATCTATTAATAGTATACATTCTGCTTTTACTAACTTAATTCCTGTATATAAAGAATATAATAACATAGATATCTATAAACACTCTTTTAACATGTCTTTATTTACTTTCTGTAACGCTTATATTTTAGTTGTGCTGCTTGTTATTTACGCTCTAATGTATAAAATGCTAAATAAGTCTGTAATATAGTTAGACGATTAGCCCTATAAAGTTATCTGTAAGAGTACGAAACAAGGACCTATACACTTAGGATAACTATACCAAGTTAACAAAACCCTTATTAGACAACCTTTCACAAGCTAACGTAACACATAGCATATGGAGGTGATGGTACTAATAGCTAGTTCAGCTACGAGACATGGGTCCAGGATCCTCTTAAGTCCCTGGAGAAGAAACATGAACCGCAAGGTCGGTTCTCATTCTACACCCCAATCGCTTAGTCCCAGAGGATGATGGAATTAGCCGCTATGAGACACTAATGCTATCGTTGAAGATTTCTCTAACAGAACCAATTCTTCCGATTCTTGTCGATGTTGACACTGATCTTGCCACGAAAAGGAACGGTTATCCTGTCTACCATTTTAAAGTATTGGGGACGACACAGAACAGAAATTCCGTAAGAACCAGAGAGAGCAACGGTAGCCCCGAACGTTTTCACGATCGATGGCGCACCATTACAAGGCCTTTGGCCAATTGCTCCCCTAAGTCTGCGTCGACCTTTTGGTCTATACCTTCATTTCTGTAGGAGCCATCCGTCTCTAACCCTTGACCATAACCATTTTGGGCGAAGTTGGGGTACTGCTTCACAAACCAGAAACGCATGGCAAGTACCACCGCAATAGCACCAGCGGCAAGAGCTAAAGCCAGCGGAAAGCCGATGGTATAGTGTGGGGCATCTGTCGCCTTCCAGGCTCCCAACGGTATCGTAGCATGGCCGACGTAGACGATAGTCACACTCATTCCGACGATGATGCTGCGAGCTTCGGGCTCAATTCGCAACAGCTCTGCAAGCCACGCTATCAGTGCCGGACTACCAGCATTTGTCGCGTAGGTCAAGAAGTATGCGAACATGATTGTGGGGTGGTTGCTTGGCCATCCCGTCAGAATGCCGCATGCTACGATGTGCACAAGTCCCGAGCCAACAAATATCGGCCAGCGCCAGCCTTTCCAGTCACCAAGCGCATTTATGCCAACGTTTGTGATGATTTGTAACCCGTATCCACCGAGGGGAATGAGATTGACCTGGTATGTCGTGTACATTTTGTTCCCAGCAGAGTTTGTGACGCCCTTGAGGTAAAGTAGAATATACGAGTTTGCACGGTGCGACCAAGCATTCTGCGCGAAAGCGGCGATGTAGAGGTAGGTCAAGGGATGCTTGAGGAGGAGCGATAGCTTTGCGCGAAGCACTTTCAGAGGGATCAACCGAGCAGCTTGCATGCCATGACGCTCCAAGCGTTCTCGGGAAAGTTGTTTTTCACGTCTCGTAAGCCAAATGGCGCGTGTGTTGGCCGGCGAGTCTGGCACGATCAGCAGACCGAGGAAGCCGAGTAGGATGGTGATAGCACCGGAAACAATGAAGAGCCACTGCCATCCTGCTAGGCCATTGACTCCATGCATATTGACATAAAGCTCTGCTTGGACCACGCCAAGGAACATTGCGCCAGCTACATCAGAGACGTTGAAAATGGCCAACCGGAAAGCAAGCTCCGTGGGAGTATACCATGTCATAATCAGCGACGTGATGCCTGGCCACGAGGTCGCACTAAGTGCACCAAGGAAAAAGCGCAGTATGTAGATTATTTTCGCAGTTTTCGCCTTGCACGTGCTAGACTAATCAGCACAATAGACTCGCAATCTCCTCTGCCGTACTCACAAAAGCGTGAGGATCCCCCAGGCGATCTCAGCAAACGGGAGCCACAAAGATGGACGCAATTTTGTCTGAAGCATTTGCGATGGCACAATGCAAATTGCGTAGGCGATGGAAAAGTAGGTCTGGAACCAGTTGAGCTCGTTGCCGTACAAAGACAGGTCTTCCTTCATGCCGCTGACATATGCTTGTGTCGTCGCGCTCTGATCCATCTCTTTCATTATACCAGCAACGAACATCCATAGTAGAAGGAAGCAGTCAAGTTTGGTTCGGAGAACATTCTCTTCGTTTCTGAAATAAGGAATCAAGCGACCAAGACCTCTGTGGCTATTGTTGAAAGACAGTCGTAAATCGGTGTCCATTTTGACAGGATGCGGGTCACACATCGCCGTGTACTACTTTTCAGTGTCGTCTACGTCTTATATGTTCAGTGGACCCTTCCGATGTTGCCGGGTTCTGTTACTGCTGGATCCACATGGTGTTCACGAAACTTCGCCCAAGAATCACGCAACGTCCGTACTTCACCCATTCAGCGTATGCGCCAAGCTGTGACCTTGCTCCTTCACAAATTAGCTGCAGAATCCTCCATCTGCGTGACGAATCGACGTTATTGGTCTTTTGCGCTTCTTATGCAAGATGGCAATTTTCGTTCAGCTCTTGCCAACATGCAACCTGCACCAAGGGTGCGCTCAGCTTTTGGAAGGACTCATCCGATAGCGACAACCGCAAGGTCTGACGAGCAACATCAGGAGATTCGAGGCAGTGATCTGGAAGAAATGCTGTGAGACGCTATTCGTTGTGATGATTGCGACATGTCAAGAGGGCCTGAGAGGCAAACGCTATTCAAGGCAAAGCCCTAATGGTATCGTAATGGCTAAGTGGAACTTGTGCATTGAGTTTTCCGACACCACTGATACCTGTCTTGAAGATGTTCATAGTGATGGGGAGAGGGTGGAAACAAAACACTGATGAAGATTTGCCAGCGACAGATCTCGCGCCGCGCTAACCTGTCAGCCAATCACGGGGTCTGCATCGTCATCTAGCAGGCAAGTTCACATCGAGGATTTGCTCCATTGTGGACGATGATGAGAACAGGGACAGCATAACAGACACAATCGCCCTAAATCGATGCACGCGACGAACTGAAGCGCCGTCAGATACCTAGGTATGCTGTGCAAGGCTCCCGTGCGACACTTCTGTCGAAGATCTCGATTTCGACATCAGTAGGTATCGCGGCTGTCGACCTGTGGTCATAACTGCAGCTTCACCACGACCTGGGCTTTGTCATCTTTGCCGCATCAGTCACCAGAGTTGTAATGCGTCTGGACCGCTTTACCCCAAAGCAGATCGGTGAAGACCTTGTTGTCTTCTAACGTTAGAGAAGAGCTGCCGAACTTCAACAAGATGGTGTCGCCATCCTAGTGACCCTGAGGAGTACGGTCGGGATCCCGAGCACTGAACTTGTTTTCAACGTCCTATGGTCGTATGTGAAAAAAGAGGTTGATATAGAACACTATATTGTGCGAAACAAAGCGACATCAGAAATTGAGTTACCACCTTAATAATAGAAGACATTAAAGCTATTTTCAACTTCTGTTGTTAGCTTGTTCTTAACTTCTACGTAACAAAAAATCACAAACTGAGTATGTTTTCTACATTTAACTACAGAATGGAAAAAATAAGTTCTTCTATCTAATCTACTATCTACTGTTACCAAGAATGCTGTTAAGTGTTTTTCTGTTCCTAGTAACCATATAATCTAACTAGTTGAGCTCTATCTAGACTATTTTGCTTCTTCTCTTTCTATTATATAAACACTAAACTTAAGATAAATCTCTAGTCTATATATCTTGTAAAATACTAATCTCTACTAAAAATTACATTACAGTTAAGGTAAAAAAACCTAAGAATGGTGAATAGATGATGTACCGTGATTAGGCTACTGTTTTACTACGATCTGATTTGTGGAGCTTAAGGTGAGGTTTTACCGACGCAACGATTGTCGGTGCATGAACAGCCCTGACTCGCCAATGCGTGTATGCTCGTTTTCTCTTTTCAATATCATCAAAGCAAATAAATAATCACATACGCCGCCCAGCTCACTTGTCTTCTGTACCGTACATCTCATTCGCCAGCTATTCTGCTTGGTTTCACGCACTCCGTTTGGGCTTGTTCCAATTCTACACCTCGGCCCTAGTCATTGTCTCTCCTTCCTTCTCCAAACAAGCGCCTTACCCCTCTTTCGAGCCTTTCCCCAGTCTGAGACTCCTCGTAGCTGCCACCATGGCAGGCAACGCCACCGCAGAAACCACCTCGATAGTAGAGGTGGGAATGATGGGCGTGCAAGCTGACAAAACGCCAGTCGACGCCTCAACGCCCGGCGGCGCAATTTTGCTTGACGCGTGGAAGTCTATCATTACTGCACCCGGGGGACCAGAGAGAATTATCTGGGCGCTAGAGAAGGGCGACGAAAGCAGGATCTGGGGGTGGTTCGAGTGGGAGAATTTACGAGCGCATGAGGAATTTGCAGCATCGTGAGTTTGTTCCTTCTCCTTCTCGTATGTCTGTAGTGTGGTCGGGCTTACTTCACTCTTGACCTGTTGGAGAGAGAACAGAAAGAAATAGTAGGTGCCAGGTACTCGGGGGTTACAGACAACCCCGTGTACCGCGTCGCCAGCTTTCAATCCCTCCCCCCCTCTTGGACTCAGTCGTCTGCACACCACGACTACTTACAGGCCCCTCCCCTGGACTTTTTTACTAACACTTTTCTTAGCTTCGGCGGCACCGCCACCCAAAGATTTGGCGAAGTTTTCACCCCCGGCTTCACAAAACACGCTTTCCACTCTACCGCACCCCTCCGCTCTCCAATAACCCAGGTCCTGACTGCTTTCCTCCCGGCGACAATCACGCAAGGCGCGAAAGATGGCGTTGCGGCGTCGTTTGAGCACGCGAGAACGGCGGTTGTCGAGGAAAGGAGTGGAGTGAAGGCGGTGAGTGCGGGGTGGGGATTAGAGAGCGATTTTCCTGTGCGCGGGCGTGGTGGGAAAGGAAAGAGGGAGAAAGGGACAGTTTTTTTGTGCTTGTGGGATGGGAGGGAGTGGATGAGGTGAAGATGGAGAAGGCGAGGGAGGATGTGGCCTTGCTGGCGGAGAGGGGCGATTGTGTAGCGTGGGATGAGTTTTTGGTGGAGTGTGAGGTATTGGAGCGGGTAGGTAAGGGAGAGTAGTGTTACGATCCTTAAATGTGCAGCTGTCATTCATGATCTTGAGTGATGCAGCACGGGGTTAGTGGTTTGTACCAACGACGCAAGATGGACCGACGAAACACTTAGCCTCAGATTTTATTTTATTTTTATTTTATTTGACTGATTCCTACACGTTTGTAGCTGCACTTCGCGGCTGCAGTCGTGTGGGCCTATCAGAGTTGAAGCAGGTTTTTCGTAAATAGTCAAAATGCAGGGCTAGCGTCTAGATCTTCTGTCCCAACTCCGAGCTGTGCTTCGTTGTTCAGAAAAGTCGCTCTTCTTACAAGTCACAGGAATCTAACTTCCAGCCTATACTCATTCCATCGACCCATGCTGACATGAATCTCATCTACCCCGCAGTGCGTGATCGTATGCAGGCAGATCGGCAGGAGGCCTTGTCTGAGTACTTCAAACTGCTTACTTTCACTGCGATGTAGATTGCACGACTCAACCGAAGCTCTCTCTGCCAATCCCATCAGACTAAAGCTCTAGGAGAAGAAGACGACGACTGAGTAGAAGGTACACCAGTCCACCATTCAGCACTTACCATGACATCGACCAGAGTCCTCTTGGACCTCACGCAAAGAATCCAAGAAAGCACAGCCAAAGTGGACAAATACATCGAAGATAATAACCTCCCGGAACCCACCTTTGAAGCCTTCTACCCACCAATTCTTAGTCTCTCACCAGAGGCCGATGCTGCGAGACGCGCAGCTCTCGAGGCGCTCGATGAGCTCAGAGCGCATCTCCAGGGACCTCTGGGCATGGTCATGCACCACGTAGGCGAGATGTCGCAGCTCGTCAGTCTGCACGGCATGACGGCGTTTGGCATACCATCTGCTCTGCCAGCTGACGGAAGCACGACTTCGATCGCAGACATCGCGACGAAAACAGGCATGCATCCCGACGACACCAAAACACTGATCCGCCACGCCTCGTCCCGGCACCTGGTTTCATACCTTCCTGGCGAGCGCGTTGCGCACAACGCCGCGTCCCAGGTGCTAACTATCATTCCTGGCATCGCCGGCGTCATGAACAACGCCGCCACGATTTGGAAGAGCGCTGCGAGCGTCGTCGACGTCATGCAACACCACCCAGGGAGTCAGGACCTCGCGCAATCAGGGTATAGTCGTACTCACAACACGCCGCTGTCTTTCTTCGACCACCTCGCCACCGATCCAGAGCGCGAAAAGGGGTTTGCCGAGAGTATGACGTTCCTGACTAGCAGTCCTGGGCTGGAGCCGACGTTTGTATTGGAGTATGATTGGGCGCAACATGCAGGCGGGACGGTGGTGGATGTGGGAGGCAGCCATGGTCACGCTGCGTTTCTTATCGCTGAGCGGTTTGGCGACTTGAAGCTTGTCGTGCAGGATAGACCGGAGGTTGTCGCTACTGCGCCGACGACTAGGCATGCGAATGTGTCGTTTGAGGTTCATGATTTTCTTGAACCGCAAGTTCCGGCTGGGGTGGACGTGTACTTCTTGCGCTTCATTTTTCATGATTGGCCTACTGCGTACTGTCTTCGTATCTTGCGTGCTCTGGTGCCGGGCTTGAGGCATGGCGCGAGAGTTGTGATTATGGATGCTATTGTGCCGGAGCCGGGTGTGTTGGGCAAGCTGGATGAGAGGGCAATCGCGGGATATGATGTTATTATGAAAGCGCTATTCAACGCAAAGGAGAGGAGTGAGAGCGAATGGAGGGAACTGGTGACGAATGCGGATGCAGAGGGGAAATTTGAGATTGTGGAGTTTCTTCAACCAGAGGGCAGTCAGTTGGGATTTGTCGTTATTGAGTGGATGGGGTAGGTGAAATAGAAGCAGATGTAGAAGGCTTACGGATAAATGTCATTTATAGGCTCTTAGATGGTTTCACCATCAGAGAATCCGCAGCGCCAAACGTGATGTGCAGGTACGGTTGAGTTTGGGTACACGAATGTCTTGGACGACTCAGAATTTCGATGGACGCCAAGATGACAGAACTAAATGTCTTTTCAATGCAGACTAGGAAATGACATACTCAGTACGGTGGGACTTCGAAAAGTCGAGGGTCTTGAGTATCGCCGTGTCTTACGAATTTTATAGTGCCTCGCTAGTTTTGCTATAAGCTCGGGACGAAAAAGATGGTGGTCTTGTCAACATTTGATACCGATTACTTAGAGCCACTGCCTCTTGTCGTAAGTCTTGTGAATGAGTATATGCTGACGGGCTGCATCTAGTCGTAAGAAGGGTTCTCGTTGATGATGGTATATCCGAGAAGTACTCTTAGGCTGTCGTGGCTTCCATCAAGTTGAGCTTGAGCTTCTTAAGCTCCTTTACGAAAGAGTCGTTGTGTCGAACTTCAGAACTGCGCAGTTCTACACACCTGTTCGAGACACGCTTGTCCTTCGGCCTCGGGGTACATCAAATGCGCGTACAACGCCTGTCGTTAGCTTTACACTGAGCGGTTTCCATGAAGACCACTGAAGTCAACGAGGAGCTGTATAAAGGATGACGACGATAAGACCGTGCATCTGAAGCCATCCCTTCGTATGGTGGAGTAAGTATGCTAACACCTGGGACAATTTGTGCAAACATCTAAAGAAGTTTGTAATCCATTATGTAACTCATAGTGGCATGATGGGCGGCACAGGTCCAGCTGGAACCACACCATTACCCACTGTTACAGCGGCATAGCCTTGCTTGATCTACTGTGGTCAACATGCGAAGAACTAACTATAGCTTACATAGACTTACCACATCAAACCGAGTGCTCTTCTTGAACGCTCCATACGCTGACTCTGGGCCCTCATGCCAGTACAAAAGTCTCAACCAAGTGTGTAGATGCGGGTAATCCAAGCGGATCATCTTGATGTTGCATTTGAATAATGGATAATACACGACGTCAAAGCGGATGAGAGTAGTGTAGAGGCGAATGTCAGCTTCTGTGATGTGTTGCCCAAAAAGATAGGGCTGGTGTTTAGGTTCCGAGAGGTGATCTTCCAGTCGGTCTAGCGAACGGAAAAGCTTGCCGATGTGCTCGTCATACATGGCCTGTGATGTAGCGAACCCAATCTTGTAAACACCGTTGTTGACTGTGTCGTAGACCCACGAATTGAGCTCGTCGATTTCGCTTTGCAGATGTTCGGGAACAAGGGCAGCAGGACCCTTATTGGCCTCGCGCATCTCAAATGGTAGGAGTTCGTCGAAGGCATTTATTAGTATGCGCATAATGTCTGCGCTTTCATTGTTCACAATAGTACCTGTCCACCGTTAGCACAACGTAATACTAGTAATATCTCTGAAAATATGTCCAGACGAACCAAGCTGCTTGTCCCATAATACAGGTATGGTAATCCTTCCTGTGTAGCTCATATCTGCTTTCAGGTAAAGTTCTTTGAGCCATCTGAAGCCATACGTCGGATCACGTTCTGGTCCACGGTTGCCAGAGAAATACCAGCCGTGAGTTGAATCTCTTGCGTCGACCTCGACAATCTGTATGATGTCTTCTAAGCCCTTCAAAGCCCGGACAATCACTGCTCGATGCGCCCACGGACAGACCGTATTGACGTATAGTACGTATCGGTCTTTCTCCGCAGGGTACTGGTCTGACGGTATGGTACCTCGGAACTTGCAAGGCATACCGGCGCAAGGATTTCTCGCGTAGAGAGGCTGACCGGGGCGAATCTATAAACACAGTGCCGATCTGGTAAGAGGCATGAAGATCAAGACAAGTGAAGCTTTTGGCTGGGACTTACCTTAGAGACAGTCATGCTTAGCGGCTCGCAATCACTGTCAGAGTATGAATGCGGCGCAAGGCTTGAAATTATCAATACTTGAGGGCGCGGAAGTATCGCATATCGTACATGAAAGGCGCGAGCGCAGGACTTTGTCTGACGAAATGCGAGAAGACCTGATTACAAAACAGCAAAGTTGAGCAAGGATAGTTTCAATGATTAGTATGGACTACTGCCGGAAACAGTTCGCTCCCGGATATAGGACCCTGGTACGATGCATCTCTCCCGATCTCTTCAGAAAGGGCTTCGGATCATGGTGAATACGTTTTCGATGATTCTAGAGTCAGATAAGGTTGCAGTGTCTGGTTGATGTCACGATGGCTGTTCGCAGATCAACTCCGCGGAGGAACAAGGAAGCCGAGGCTCGTTCGACTAGCCCGTTAAACAACTTTGAATGCCAACCCGCTCACGTGACATAAGATTTCGAGTCGATGCAAAAGTCATCAGCCTAGAAGTTTAGCCCTAATTCTGCGAGAGCTCAGTCGTCTCACGAGCAGCTTTTGCCCCTAGCCAGTATCCACGGTATTCGCTTTGAGATTTACCTAGGTACAAGAGAACATATCGCTCTTGGTGCTGAAGTGGTATATATTCCGATCAACACGCTGCAGGAACGATTAGTCGTTCTTGCAGTTTCAAACCCATGCGTCATCGATTGAGACGAACTCATAGTCTGAAATCACACTCACACAATTATATGTTCATGTCTCATGTCGTCCAGCCGCGTGTTCTGGCTGCGCAGGGAGAACGAAAACGAGAACGAAATCGGGAGCGAGAGCGAGAGCGACAGCAAGATTGAGAACGAGGTCAAACCCAGGGAAACATAGGTACCGAGACATCCACGTCGGCTGACCGCGAACGCACGATTGAACGACATTTTTTCATTCACAAATTCATAATTTCGGGACTTTAATGTTGACCGGACTTGCAGCCATCTACGACTCGAGCGGAACCAAACCTACCTGAAGCAAATCTCCAAACCTCCGACTCACCCAGGAACCTCTGTTCTGGCCAACGAAGCAGTTTTCTCTTGATTACTGAGCAGGTTCCACGACATGTAATCATCCATTGCCAAGGTCTAAATCTGTGGAACAAGAGACCTGCCCTGACGGCACGGCATTCATTGTACAACACGATCAGGCGCAACACGGTTTTCCACAAAACCGCGGTAGAACCAAAAGTCTCACTCCCTATGTCCTTCCAATCTTAAGTTAGCAACACTTCAGAAAGAACGGATTCCTTGGATAACAGAATGTGTTCATGCTAATGACGCTAAAGTACAAGACAAATCGGAATTCTGGCATATGCATAGCAAAACGTGGGACCAAAGTCCACGCTGGCAGAAACGCTCAAATACAACATCGTCGATCCAGAGTGAATAATCATGCAACAGTCCTTCCACCAGGTCGCTTTACACATTGTTCGGACCACTGAAGCTGTACCCACTCCCGCCGTGACTGAGGTGAGACGCCCGACTTGGTGCCCTGTCACCACCGGGTACACCGGATCCGCCAGGTCCAATACTCGCGCCAGCCTCTCTTCTGAATTCTTCATACCCGCCGCCGAGTGTGTATCCTCCAGGAGATAGCGCATCTGAGCCGTACGCATTTGTGCTATCCCTGTAATCCGCATAGCCCGTCGGCCTATCGTAGGGATCACCGTTCCTGTCTTCACCCCAGCTCAGCGGCCGACCTGGATGTCTGCCCTGATCTGTCTCTGTCGAGTGCAAAAGAGCATATTCGTCTTCTTCCTGATTGCCGCCGCGCTCTGTGTGTCTGTCGTCATCATCGGAGTCGTGTGTTTCGATCTCGGTCGACCATGCGTTGTCTTTGCTGTTGTCGCCGCTTGCGTAATAGGGGTTTTCTTTCTGGGATTCGTAAGGGAGGACGCCTTCTCGGAGGAATTTGTGCATGTAGTAGCCGGAGATGGCGCTTGTGAGGGCGAAGAAGAGGCTAGATTGTATGGTCAGTTCTAAGAATGTGAACAGAGAATGGGGGGCGCTCACAAGACCATGACGCCTACGCCGACCGCGCCCTTGCTGATATTGCACATGGACTCGCTGCCATACTTGAAGGTGGTGCAATTGCGATCATCGTCATCAATCTTCTTCTCTTTGGCACCTTCTTTGATGCCTTCTGAGTTCCACATTGCAACTGCGACGAAAGCTGCAAACCACAGTACTGCTTCGCCGTTAGCATAAAGGTACGCGCGAGGTAGTCGGATTCTCACTTGTGTACAGCAAATCGACAGTGAGAAATGCGTATGCGGTTGCAAATTTCTTGGTCCGAACCCACATTGGCGCCATGACCAGATAGATGATTGCTGGTATGCTAAGAAAGCACTGTGACAGCGTGTCAGCCTTGCTCTCCCGGCAACTCAAACACTGCATAATTCGCCGTGCTGTAGAGTATCCAGTCTTCAATGTTGAGTACCCACCATAGCAAAGTAAAATTTCGTGGCGCCGCCAATGGTCCCCTCCTTTGTCATAACAGCGATTGTAAGACATCCCGCTGTGAAGATGAACACGACTTGCAAGACATGCAGCAAGACCTTGCACTTCTGAACATAGCTCTGTGGTATTCTCCCGATAGGCATCTTTGAGTCTACGTCCTTCTTGAAGACACCGGGGGTGCGTTGTTATGGACAATGGGCGAAAAGGTGCTGTGTTTACGGCTCAGCCCTACGGAATCGTTCGGTGCGGTCGGATGTAAATGTGGGGTCGCGGTCGAGTTGGAGATGGACGCAATGAGTTATCGGGAACACGAGAGTGCGCAGGGAGTGTGGGAATCCTCAGCAAGTCTGGGATAGAAGCAGAGCCGCTCAGGAGTGTGTGTCTGGCATTCGAGCTGAAGGAAAGTCGCAGCGCACTCAGCCTCACTAAGGCTAGCTCACGCCTCCCCGCGCAACGGCAAGGGTCATGCACTATCGATAATTTTAGAACCACGTTGGTCAACAGTTTAGGCAGTTTATAGCCTAGACAACAAATTGCGTCTGGATTCGAGGACTTCGTCATGATAGAATTGGCAAATGAACTTCTCTCTGCGTGCTTTCGCTGTTCAGAGACGACGTTTTTGGACGCCGCAAGCCCTTTGTTGCACTCCCCACTTGCGTTACGGCTGTGTCAGAGGTACTCGTCGCAATGCGCCCTGGGTGTGCCTTGTCAGGCTCCACATTTCATTCATCAAGCTTGCGTTTCTACTCGGACTTTGGCTTTGGCACGACGTGGACTTCCCAATCTGCTCCAAATTGGCCCTTGGTCTTTTCGCGCTTGTCAGCATCTCCCAGAGGTCCTGCTGTGCTCGTAACGTCGCTCGCAAGGATGCCCTTCTTTTCACCTGTCTGAAGGTACTTCAGGAAGTGGACCGACGCGTCAATGTATTCGCGCAGCGCGACTTTTGAGTCCAGTGTAGTTTTCGTCACGGCCTTCATGATCCAGGGCACGATCAAGGGTGCATCAGTACATGACGGGTGTGCGGTTCCGGCTGCGTCTGTCAGAACTGCACAGTTGCGAAGAGCTGTGCCCAATACTTACTCAGAGTCATCATCCAGCCGCCCTTGACATTTTCAACAATGTTCTTCACCACCTCAAAATGCCAACATTGTCCATAGAACTCGGTTTGCTTCTCAGTCCATTCTCCGCTCTGCATAACCAGTAGTGGGACATCGATATCCTTGTTCAACGGGCCTGAACCCTTTCCAGGATCAAGTGCGATACCTCCGTTGAGATTCAGATCCTTGGGTCCGGCAGACTTCAGCGCTTGTAAGACGCCTGTTGCACCGTATGAGTGGCCAGCGATGGTAACGGCCGAGAGGTCGAGGCGGTTCTTGAAGCCAGGAAGTGCTTCGCGAGGAGATTCAGGCTTCAAATTGACGACTGGAGCCTCACCGGCGTTGAGTTGAGCAAAAAGCTTGATAGTTTCTGCAACTTCCGCTTCGCGAAAAGCCAGCTGAGCTTCCTTGAGTTTGAGATCAGTCATTGGTGGGTTAGGGCTAGGATTCGTCAGTCTTTGCCTTCCCGCAGATCGGATACGAGCAGCTTACACAAGGTCCTTCAGCTTCATGTGCCAAACGCTCTTTTCAGTCTCGTTCGGATAGTGTACGACGGTGCCCGGCCCACTGCCGTCACGATGCTCAACTGCCGCAACCAGGTAGCCGTGACTGGCTATGCTTCCCAGGTAATGCGAATAACTCTGGCTCATACCAGCCATACCGTGCGTGAACACGACACATGGTAGCTTACCAAGCTTTTCATCCCTCTTGAGCTCGGTATGCTCCTCTTCAGCGGCTTCAAGAATTTTTCCAAAGCCACCAGCGCCTGCACTTTCATCCACAAGTACTTTCTCGGAGCCAGAAAGGATTGGTGCATCGACAACACCTGGAATGACAGTCGCAGAACCTAGAGCCCATAAGGCGAAGGTGAAGATAGGGCTCAAGAACGAGGTGCCAGCAAGGCGAGCATACCCTTGGCCAATCAAGGACACTGGCTGTGGGAGCCAAGGACGTGCCCACGGCCGTTTTGAAGGAGGAGCATTGGGCAAAGAGGAGGGGTAATACAGCGTGACAGCCAGAGTTGACAACTCAAAAGCATTCTTTCCTGTCTCTTTCAATGTAGCGTCGCGAATAACCCGTTTCTGGACTTCTGTCTCGACATCCAATATGCCGACCTCATGCGGGCCTGTATAAGGAGGTAGTGGTGACGTTATCGGCGTTAGCCCAATCACAAATATCCAGAAAAGCACGGATGCGGATGTAAAGAAGATGATACGCCGCGGCGTTAATCGGCTGAGGCCAAAGACCATGATGAGTGTTGATAGGGACCCAACCTGACGACGGTAAACGAAAGCGGCCGGGTGTGCTCGGACGACGTATGTAAAGATTAATATAAGGTACTGTAAAAAGGTCGCGTGTGTTTGTAGAGGTGGGAGACGTGTAAGGAGATGCTATTAGATCGATATCACTGGCGTGGCTTGGTTCTTTGACGTGGCGATTAGATGAATAGCATTGGCGTTGTGATGAATGCTGAACGATGACGTAGGCAAGTCAGGATTTGTCGAGGCGCGACTGATTGGTTGAAGAGCTAACAATTGCAACAAGCACTTCCCTACAACACGACTTGAACGTCCGAGCTGCCATTAATCGGTACCTGAAGGGATCAAGATCAAATTTCAGAACTTAAGGCTATCCAATATGTGATCAAATGCTGAGATTCCCCGGCCACTCGGTCAGTTGAGTCACCTTCAGTGAGAGATCACCGCGTCAGGACCTCAGATCAGTCCAGGAGCAGCACTCTATGCTGACTCTACAGGATGATTTGCAGTGATACCTTCGGAACAATGAGGACCCTATAATGTCAAGATATTCTCGCAAAATATACAGCTCAAAACTTGCCAAAGGCCCCCTGGACTGGATAGACAGCGACATTGTCTGCCGCACTGTGTTGTTCGAGGGAACTCGGAACGATGACCAAATCAGCGCTCAAGTATTCGAACCGGAGACGATTCTGTTCGACAAGTAAGTGGGAGGACTCAAGACTGCTCAACGACCTTCATGACCAAGAAAGATAGCCCGGAAGCCAGGCCACGTCAGCGAATTGAAGATACGCAAGCAAATGCAACCTCTGTTATCGTCTTCACAGAAAAGAGTCTGACCTCGGCGAGGTTATGATACAGGACATGACAGTACACACGTAGAGCGAGATGACCTGGTCGATCAGCTCAGAAAAGTGTAGGAATAGATACCAATTGGAGGACGTCCCAAAGCCGCCATGTCGGGTAGTGGGGCGCATCGGGATCACGTCAAAGTAAACCCGACGCCCATCAACCACCACCAAAAGACAACGTCGTTCTCGGTGGATTCCGGAGTCAAAGAGCCCTCAAGAAATCCAGGAGGATCTTACGGTCTCATCCCAACCAGCCCCCAAGGCCGAGAAAAGCAAACCCCCCAAGTTTCACAGCACCTATCAATCCGCAACTGCCGCGCCCCTACCCTGCCGCCGATCTACCCTCCCATTCCCCTCTCGCGACGCAACTCCACAAAGGACGAAAGTTAAATCTGAGCCCTACGTTCCCGTTCCCGTGGAACAGTTTCACTGCATCCGCATCATGGTGCCTTGCTCGTTAATTCGGCGACGCCAATGCAGTGATCGGACGCCAATAATCTATATCCTGGCTGAAGTTCAGAAGGGCCGTCCAGACGCGCCAGCGTCGGTAAACCCTGTCTCGCCCGGGTGCCTTCCGGCGGAGACCGGGGAGTTCGGATTAGCGGTAGGTAAGCAGGGACTCATGGATGCAGAGGTGTGGTGCCGGAGTTTGTGGTGAAACTACCATCCCGTGGATGGTGTTGCGAGCAATCTGCGGCACGGTTGGAAGGGAACAAAAGAGTTGGGTCGCTGCACTTTGTGATTGAGACTTGGATCTAGTTGATAGTGACCAAGTATTTCTCGCTATCTTGAGCACTCGCTCTCTCAATACAATTATTTCCATCATCTACAATGAGCACCATCCACCTGGCCAAATGTCTTGCCCGCGTGCCTGCATTGCCACTGACAAAGGAAATCTAAACCGGGCGCAACGCTGCAAACAGGGGCCAAGGCCAGGAGACAGCATGGGTACATGGAGTACAGTGAACAACACGCACACACTCAAGAGTGTGTGCTTGAAAAGAACTAAACAACAGGGTTTACAAAAAACGAGGGTCGATATACGCCAGCCAATCCTTACATTTTGACCCCTTGTGTCAGACGCCAAACGCGAATCCGGTGATTTTGGAGCTCGTGGTGCGTCGTGAATATGTACAATGAAATATATAGTTCGTGAAACATGTCAAAGCGTGGTCCGGCCATGCTGTGAGGAGCCGCTAGGGCCTGAGTGATGTGGACAAATGGATGTGCGGTGCTGACGAGGGTGTTTAGTTGGTGATGGGAGGAGAGAACGAGGGTGGTGTGGGAAAGAGATGCAGATACTCCTCTCCGTCCGAGCGGCTAGTGGTCGCTGCACGCCCACGTAGCTTTGAGGGTTCGGTCGAAGTGAGCAGCTGAGCTGCGCCGTCAGACAAGGCCTGTTTGTGGTAACGCTTGCTGTGCTGGTAGCCTTGGTTGTCCGATCGCTCTTGCGTAGGAGTGAAGAAAGTTCGATCTGCTGAGAGACGCAAAGGTCCGGGTGGGGTGACATCGTCACCCTCTCCATCATCGCTGCCAAACGATTCCAAGGACGCGACCTGTTCTGAGAGCTCGTCGACAATAAGACTGAAGTTCTGTCGAGTACGACGGGAATGGACCAGCTCCGGCAAGCTTCCGGCAGAGCTTGCAGAACGACGAATCGGCGAGCTCCATAGACCAGAGCTCTGAGCAGAAGACATCAGGCTGCTGTCGTACGAGCTTCGACGGCTGAAGCGGACACGGCTGCTGCGAGCGGAGCTGTTGGCGCTTCCGTTCTGATCAATGATAGGAAAATGGCAGTCAGAGCCAACATACTCCTTCAAGATATCTTCATACGAAGCCTCTTCCGCGTCCTTGTACACTTGAGGGAGCAGAAGTGACGGACTTAACATAAATCCTTCAGACTCGTGGAAGGGCGTCTGCAGGCTTGTAACTGTTGTACTTGCTGATACTGCAGATGTTGGACCCAGATCTGGGACACTGTCGTTACTAGGTGAAAGACGCGACGAATCGAACGGGAGTTGAAACTGAAACATGAGGTTTTCGTTAATTTGAGGATGAAGTGGCTGGGAAGCCCGTGGTGCCGCAGGCCTGTCTTCGCGAATTGCCCATGCTAGAGCGTGGTGTCGATCCGCGAAACTTTCATCCTCAGACACACAGTCCCAGTCGTTGTCACAGTCGGCTTCTAAAGCATGCTCATAGATGTAATCAACATCATCCTCCCATGAGTCCTCAATGGCACGCCAAGTGTTGGACTTGCGACGGACCACTGATGGTTTTGGTACAGGGCTCTTACGTGGTGACTCGGGCGAGCCCAGAGTCTCTGATCTTTGTGGGTTCAACTTCGTAGCCTGATTCTTCAGGTTAGAAGACTTTGGTGACGCTCGTGAATTCCCTCTGGGGCGAGTTCTGACACCTGGAGAGCGCTGGTTGAAAGAGAATGACTCTAGGAAGGGTGATTTGGGAGAAGTTGGGCTTCTCAGTCGTGGCGGCTGGGGCGCGGGTCTAGGGCTGACAAATCGTTCCGGCTCCTCTGCAACATCTTCAAGACGGGGGCTGAAGGGTGGAGTAGTGGCTTGAACAGCAGAATCATCTGGTGTTGTCACAGCGTTACCGACATATGTGGTGTCTTCCTCGATTCCCGGAAGCTGATCCGTTGGCGCTGTGGCTGACACCGTGAACGCATCCCAGATACCTGATTGTCTCTTCGAACGAGCAGCTGGCAATGCGGTCGGAACATATCCGGACGACCCTTCCTCGGGTATGTCTTGGAAGGGAGAGGTTGGTAAGAGGGACGATGTTCTTTGAGGTGCGATAACAGAGGACGAGTGTCGGTGCGCACGAAGGTTCACTCCCGGTTGCGAGAAGCTCTCCACAGATCTGGTGAGGCGAAGACCTGGTCGAGAGGGTGATGAATCGGTACTGGATTCGGGCTGTTGCCAGTCTCTTTGAAACCGTGGGCTATGAGGTGGCGACCTAGGGCTAATCACGGGGACCGAGTTGGGCTCAGACATCTCCAGGTTTTCGTTCGACGTATTGCGAGGGCTTGTGACTCCTTGCGAGCCAGGAGCACCGCTCCCAGATAATCGTGCAGCACGTTCGGCCCACCCAGCGATTAGCACGGATCCGGAGGCCTGCTCCAGCGCTGCAACCTGATGTCGATCGGCGTGTGTGAGATGCTGGAAATCGAAGGGATTCGAGATGCGGGATTTGAGTTCATGTTCTGCAGCATAAATTAGTCTTTAAGCATACGGCAGATCGTCGTCGTACTTACGGAACATTTCATACTCGTTGGTACCCTTTCGTTTTCTGAGAAACGACGCTCGCTTCCTCCCAGCATCTACCTCCTGGTAGTCATCGATGTCCGCGCCAGTCCCGATTGATTCGCTCAATCTTTTGCCCATCCTTCCTCGGAATATCGATCTTCTTGGGCCAGTCTGGTCAAGATGACTGTGGCTGCCGACGTGGCGTAGTGGAGGGGGAGAATCAGGGGAGGTATAGTTGTGAGAAGCCATGTCTGCAGGACCAGAAGAGAGGACCGAGGAAGCCGTAGAGATAGCCGTGTTACTCCTTGACCGCATGTTGAAGACAGAGCTTCTTTTGTTTGAGGGAGCTCTTCGTCGCCGTTCTGGCGAGTGCATGCCTTCAGTGTAGATAGGCTCTGAGCATTGCGATGCTGTCAGTGAGTCGGGAATTGATGTCAGACTTGAGCACTCTGCTAAAGGTGAATCGACAGACGACTGTCTGGACCTAGAGAGCGCCTCGGTCTTATGAAATGTGAACATGGCTTAGAGACTAGATTGAGCCGGGCAACGGTCCATCAATAGTCAAGCAATGCCGGACTTGTAAGAGCGAGACCCCACAAACGGTCAGTGAGCGTGCCAACGTCAACAACCATGAAAAGCAAAAAGGGTCCAGGGAGACCTTTCGTGTACGGAAGACGGGCTGGAACTAGGAGAGGCACGTAGGCTGATTAACTGGTCGACGTATTAGTGGACCATGCCAAAAGCCGTCGAGGGTGAAGCTTGGAAGAATAGAGACTAGGGTATATCCGGAGGAACGAGAATACAAATGATGTGGGATGATAAAAGGAAGTGGAAGGATTGACAAGCAAGCAATAGCTGAACGAGGTGAACTTGGGAACTGTATATGCGTACGTCTTAAAATGGTCGACTCCACTGCCGGAGGAGGTAACGAGCAGCACGAGGGCCTGATCACAGACCTCCAGACGGCGCACCACTGAGGAAGTACGGCCCTCGGGAGGGATAACGCGTGTAGCCCGGGTTTTAAGACGAGGGTAGGCTGCTACTGGCAAAGCCCGCAATCGCCTCGTTTAATTGTGAATTTTGGAGTGGGTCGTTCAAGGAGGGTATGAGGTTGAGAGACCTGCTCAGGTCGACGTGGTACTGCGGTTCCTTGTAGTCAATACCAAGGGGCGGGCTGACAGTCAATGTGTGTTCCTCCAATATTGGTACTGCGCGTGAGGCTTTTGCGGCCGGTGAACCACTAGCAGAGGTAGGGGTGACCTGAGTATGTAAGTACATAGCGGGCGTACACAACAGCGGAGAGCATGTGGAGAAAGATGGATAGTGCTCAGTGCGCAGTGCGCAGCGCCGAGGTGCCTAGTGACATCCAGGACAAGCAGGGACAGGGGACACTGCACACAAGAAGGTCATGGATGTGAACTGCGTAAGAACTGCGTCTAGACAGCTGCTAGTGGCTGGAGGAAAGATGACAGGGATAGTGCAGACGGGGGTACCTAGAGCTCACCGTTCCGCAAGCCACTGCACATTAGACCGGAGGGCTTGCGGCCCGACAGGTTGGCTAGGACGCAACATAACATTACAGGGGAGGTAACTCGTGATGGTGATTGGACTGCGTTTGTAAATAAACGGATAAATAGCGCTGCAGCAGGTCCGCTGGGACCACTGAGAGGCCCGCTTACCGTGGACACAGTGAGCTTCAATTTGCTCAATCCCGGCCGATGTTGTTGTGCGACCCGGAGAGGATTCGACAGCAGGATTTTCGTCCATGGCCATGGAGTGAACAGAGCGAGCTACCGACGTCGTACGCCTACCCCTCTGCAGCGTCGATCGCACAGTGCGTGGAACAGAAAGAGGTTGGCGAATGCAACATTCCAGAGAAAGTGCGTGTGGCGAGCGTCGTGCTGTTTGTTGTTGCCGTTGTTGTCATCACTGTTGTTGTTGACGTTGGTGGTGATTCTGGGCGGGTTCGCATTTCCAGGCGCACGTACCGGCACCTGCAAGGAACCTTGGTGCAGGCCAGGGTCGGCCTGATGAACGCGCTTCAAGCATCCAGTCCGCAGCCTCGCACCCAGGTGCCGTCTCGAGGCCACCTCCGTTCCTCCATCCTAAGTGAGCTCGACGACCGTACCCGTGCAAGGGGCGACCAGGAAAGCGAGCCATGTACTATGTACACCTCTCCTCTTTACTGTTTACATCCCGAAGCTCGTCCATCCGCGCAAGACAAAAGTGCCGCGACGATCAAATAACCCGCGTTCTTCTTCGGGCGTAGGGTACCGTTCCAGTCACCACGATCTTCGCATCGCGGACGAGGTGGCCTGAAACAACCGAAGAGGGCCCTGTGCTCGGCGACGACGTGTCGACCATGATGGCCCCCCGCCTTGCTCATACATCTCAATCTACGATGTGGGCCGATCGAGTTATGAACAGTCGTTGTTGACGCTTCAAAGGGACCATGGGCCTGATGTACTGTATCGTCTCAAACGCTGGATGGCCTTCAAACATGTTTCAAGCGTCCACCAAGCCGCCACTGTCAGAGCCGTTGGATCATCACGGCCTGCCAATCTCGGACACCACACTTGCCAAAGCATTGGCCTGTGGACACAAGAGCACAGCACGGCACAGCACAGCGCATTGTGGGAGCACAGCCAGCGTGGAGTGGCTTCGAGCTGGCCATGCTCACGAGGCTTGCCGACGTTACAGTGAAGCTCCACTGAATTTATGCTGTGACACGCGGTCCAAGCTGTACACAGTACACAAATACCTACCTAGAGACGCTCGTCTGTCGCTGTTTGCCAACGATAATGCATTCTGTGTGTGGGACGAGCGCTTATGTTGCGGTGAGCTTGTCAGCCTCTCTCGTTGACTGCGAGCGTAGATGAGGCTTCTGACTTGCACGGCTCGCTCAGGGGAGAGCGCCGTGCCCATCTGCAACGATATCGACCGAGCACACCAACATAGCTTTGCTGGGTCAGGCACCCATTGAGACGACCAACGGAATACTAGTCGCACTACGTTACTGACAACAGCTCATCCGTGAATGCCGCTGTTTTTGCTGCAAGAAGAAACTGCTTCGCACAGTCGCCTCGTGTCGATGGCCTTCACGATGATCCAAATGTCTGTGGGCAAAGAGCCGAAAGAGCACGAGACGTTCTCCACTCGGGGAGGCCCTTCCGCGAATCTGGTCCAGAGGGCTGAAGGAGGGCAAAAGACGCGTGGAGACCGGCCAACAATAGAATCCACATTGACGTGCGTTGATTGGCCAAGGGAGCGCCGCGTGCAAGCAGCAAGCCTGGCGCTCGGAACCGCTCCAAACCACACAGTTCGCTGCGACACATGACGTCGCTTTGAACACCGAGCAAGAGGTCTGCTTCTCGTAGACCTACACACTCTTCTGCAGGAACACGAACCAACCCTCAGGGATGGCGAGCTGAACTCGAATCTCCCCTGGTTCCTGCAGCAAGGTCGCTCAACGCATCGGCACGACTTTGTCCGTACATCCACTTCTGCTGCAGCCCCACGTCTCTACTCTGCGGGCTGTATGAGCCAATGTTGACGGTTTCTATCTTAGTTCAAAGATGACGTCGGTCGCCAAAGCCAACACGCTACTATACGGCAGCCTCTCCGGTGCCGTAAAACAGCTCAACCCACATTCGTGGGGACAGTTCTCTGCTACACGCACGGCCATCCATGTGCTTGCGTACACCCATGCGGACTGACTGCGTTAGGAAAATTCTGCTGTGTCCAGTTGCTTCAGACTCAGCTCCATGCCGCTCTCATCGTTATGCCGTGGACACAAATACTACACGGCTCCGAGACGCCGTGCTTGCTTCCAGGCAATAGTCGAGCTTTCCACAGCACGCGAACTTCGGTTCCTGGCTTCACTCAAGTCTCCGAACGGTGCGCCTACCGCCGGTACAACAGATCTGTCGCTTGTACCTGCATACTTCCTTCTTAGCTTTGAGTGCCTAAAGAGCCCAAGTCCTAGTCCGGAGACGCCAGGCTTCCAAGTCACCCCCCACCCTCACTTGCGCGGTATCAATGCCGTCCCAAAGTAGACAGTGTCAAAACGAGATGGCGAGACTCGACCTGTGTCCAGATTCTCAGACGCAAGCAAGCAGCCCCGTTTCTATCCAGCTCCAAGAGTGCGCAGGGACACATGCACGATATTCTTACATGCCCGTTCCGACATTAGCTACAGAGAGTAGCCATGTACTGCGGTGTTTGGGTGTACACCTCACATCTGCCCTCTCGTTTTGTGTTGATCTCATTCCTAAGTCAATATCTTCGAATCTGTGGGCGTTGTTCCGTTCACCACGAACCTGGCCAGCCTGACGCCACTAAATCTTAGTTTCTTATGGCACCACCTGAGCTACACAGTGGCGAAATGATCAACTCAGAACGGAGCTGAGCTTTTGCTGCGTACTTGAGCCTTGGTGATGAGATCTACACCAAATTCGATGGGCAGCAAGACCAGATTGAGGTTAATTATATCGGTCGTTCCGGTGAGTGGGGAGTAGCTTCACCTTCCGCAATTCGCTTGCGCGAAGGTTTTGAGGTATCTTTAGGCTTGCCAGATGCCTAATGCAAATGTGGGCTGATACGAACAGGCCAGTTCCCTTCCAAAGGGCAGGCGTTCGACCATCTTGGCCTCGGCGGACGTGGCTCGCGCCTCGACTGAGTGGTTGAGATGGGCTACGCAGGAACTCGGCAGCTAATATGGTACCTGAAGATCTGATTAGCATGACAATATGTCTGACAATTCAACGGTACGCTCGTACACTTGGACTTGTTGAGTTTTATCTCTTTGGATTGTGGAGATAGCGCAGAGTACCATGCCTCACTCCGCCTGTGTCGATTGGCTTTGACAAGGGTATGGGCTTGACGAGCTCCTCGCGGCCGTTACTCCAGATATTAGAGTTTCGTAACTTAGGAACGAGCGGACATAATCCCGAGCAAGCACGGGAGCTAAACTTTCCAAATACGTACCGAGGCTTCGCGTTTGTGAGAACCAGACTCCTCCTCGTTCATCGTCAACTAGATGCCACAAGAGATGTCCACCGTTTACGTTGAACTGTACCTGCATGCATACTAACCGAAGACGCCGTCCGGCTGAACGTACATGTCGGTTCTTGCAGCATCAAACCATAGAACACTCTGGATTTCACTTACGCAAGACTTAACAAAGCTCTGGCCTTCAATGTCTTTATCGATAAATTCAAATTAGATCAGATCTTCACCGACTTGCTCAATTGGACTTTCCTCAAACTTCCTGGCAGACTTCGTCATCAGAGGGAAAGTTGGCCCTGAGTCAGCACTAAGGACGATCAGGGTCGCACAAGGGCTCAGCCGTAGCATAACCAAAATTGAATGCAGGAACAGACCCTGACGACCATCTGTTGATGCACGCGCGACAAACTGCTGCTCACAGCAAGACCCTCGTAAGTCGCAGATGCTCGGTCTTCGATCTTTCCAATAACCTCCTCGCTACGCCAAGACAAAGGCAGTAGTCCGTCCATGTCTGCAATCTCATCCTGTCAGCTCTTTAGCCGTCACATCTCCCTGCGTCTAGCTTGTCCTTATGTAGGATGACAACTATTGCGCATTCTACCTACTATATTTGGCCATAGCATTACCGTCTATCTACATTCAGCCCGCAATATACCTACACACAGAGACCCCTGTATGAAGACTCCTTCTCAGTCGGCTCCGAGCATCTCCCACAGCTTCCCATTAACCATCTCTCATCTCCACACACTCCCGCCTTCTACCTTTCAGCACGCGCCACCCACCATCCCATTTCCCCATCCCATCAGCCTTGCAGATCAGGAGCACCGTTCCGCCTCAAGAGGAAGGCAAAAGACACCGCGGCACGCGGCAACCTTACCATCTCACCACGAGGCCTCGCGCACAGTCTACGACGGCTCGTTGCACGGTTCGAGCACGTCTGCGGGCTGACACGCGGGCCGGTGGACCAGGGTCGCAATCCTGATGCCGAAGATCGCTAGCCACCAACGGGGCTACAAGCCGTGTGTGCATGGAAAAATGCAGACGCTATCACAGAGGTAAGCTGAGTACTGTCGTTTGTGCACTGCTGTCTTCTTCCCAGCGCGCAGGAATCTGGTCGAGTAGAATCCCGGTGCGCAGCAAGGGTCTGGAGGTGAATGGGCACGGTCGCCGAGTAGGTATGGGTCGAGGTGTTTGGTAGGCTCGGTTGAGCCGCGAGGGATTGTGGAGAGCTGGGCAGACGCGCTTGTGTGCGTGATCACGTTGGTGGGACCTCTTAGGGACGAGTTTCCTGAGGCTGGTGGCCACACGAGATGCAGAGGTATGATGCGAGTTGTAGTCTTTGGGGTTCGCCGATGTTCTGTCCGATTGTTCTGATACAGATCATCTTGCCTCGGCCTGCTTTGATGCTCTGCTACGTGTTACATAATTTGGAAGCTTTGCCAAATGGTCTTGTGCCCTCCTTCATACATGACCAAATACTAACAACGAACTCAATGAAGCTCTGCATGGGCAGAATCCGTGCACACTGTAATGTCATGCTTTGCCTCAGTTATGGTATCTGTTAAAGCCGCTGTATTCTTCGATCGTTCTAAGGGGACTTGATGAAGGTCATCAAACACCTTCTAGGTTCATGTTAGTGAATCACGGCTCCAGCGGTTTCCTTCCACGATATCAAAACTCGTCTCAGACTGGATTCTGTTTGGGCAAAAAAGTGTTACTCGATCGTGATATACAACATGCTGTGGCCATCTCGTTCCACTCAGAATTGGCTGTTATGTTGAGTCCAATGCGCTATGTCTGCAGCTTCATGCCATGTTCTGTGCTTGAGTTCTCCCAGCTATTCGACATTCGACAGCCATTGAATGACGAATCAGTTCGATCGTTCTCTAAGTTGCCATGTTTGGCTGGATGGGTCTTGAAGACCAGCCTGTTCGTCGCCAGCAGGCCTGCGACCTCCGAACAACCCAGCGAATCACATGAATCCCAAGTGCGCTGACAAACGAGACTTGTTTTGACTGTGCTGTGTGATATTCCATATTTACAGTCCTCAAAGCGGAGGAAACCGAGTCAACCGATACGCCCAGGTCTTGCATGTCCTCCTCCCTTCCTCTCTTCGTGTGCCTATCTGCCCGCACAGGTACCCCGCTCAGTGGTGACCCTCGTCGTGGTGCGCGTGGTCGTCCTTGAAGAAGAGCTGCTCAGCTACCAGGTATCCGGCGAAAGCGACTGTCGCAATACCGAGGCCGGGGAAGGAGCCCTTGAAGCGGTTCCATCTCGAGAAGGGACCTGTGTATCGCCATTGTTCGCTGCGCGAGTGTAAGTCTGCTGTCGAGAAACGCAAGGAGGCAATGAACAAGCGTACTATCGTGCCCATGGGTCGCCCTTAGTGCCGGTCTTTGCGGCAGCAGCGAACTTCTGCGGGTCGAAGCCGGTGATGTTGGGCTTTGCCATGATGGAGCTGTAGAAAGTCAGCCGCGGGTATACAGAGTGATGAAGACGCCAATTGACGAATGGAATGAGAGACACTCACTATGAGGGCCTCATTGTGTGGGTATGTCGAGACGCAGCGTAGATCTGAAGGCTGTTGTCGCAGCGCTGCTTGACGTCGCGATCAACTCCATGTCTTGGCACAGAGCTCGGACGATGGAGTGCGGTGCGGCCACCACGCCCGCACTCGCTTTCATCTGCACCGTTCGCTCCGCACTCCACCACCCTCTTCGCAGCTACGACGAAACCAATCTTGCCGCCGACACGTCACATTACCAAAGTCAAGTGCGCCTGGTCGAAGCGACTGCCAGTATTAGGTCATCAGCACCTTTCATCCCGCGTGCCGCATGTCTAGAGCCCTGCAACAGAAACGTACACGAGCTACCCAGCGGTAGCACCTTCCACATCGCACAATGCCACCCCGCTTTCCCGGTCACAACCTCTCGAATCCCTTTGCTCATCTCTCTGCGCCCATCCACCAACAACCACAGCTGCAACAGCAGCACCAACAGCAGCAACCGAACATGCCACACCCTAGCTTCGGAGGCGGCAACCAGGCACACAACATCAACCTCTTCGGCCAGAATCAGCATGCTTTCCAGTCGAACAATGCGGGGCTTGCCGGCGGCCTCGGTGGCGCAGGGTTAGGGGCAGCAGCTGGCCTTGGTGGGGTCAGTGGAGGCACAGGACTAGACGGCCACGAGGCGCGTATGCGTTTCGCCCACGGTGCTCAGCTGCAGCAGGACGCTGTGCGTGGTCAGGATGGCACAAAGGGCCTTGCTGGGCAAAGGATACGCGACGTTTGGAGATCGAACCTGCACCAAGAGATGGATCTACTGCGCTCCCTCATTGATCAGTACCCCTACATCAGCATGGTTAGTACGTCCCTTCCTTATTTGCGATTCGAGTCTGTCGCTTGGTTTCTCGCAGCATGTGCTTAATATGCACGGTCGAAGTGTACTATGAACGGTGCGAGAGATTGTTGGGCTATGCGCTTGGTACCCCCATTCATTTTGTGCCACCCTCATTACTACCATGCTCACGCTTGTACTAGGACACCGAGTTTCCTGGTGTTGTCGCACGACCCATCGGTGAATTCAACTCCAAAGCTTCATATCACTATCAGACAGTGCGCTGCAACGTTGATCTCCTCAAGATCATCCAGCTCGGTGTTACACTGTTCTCGATACAAGGCGAGATCCCTCCCTCACAGCTCGATTCGTCGACATTGCAGTACCAGCCTAAGTCGCTCCAGCGATATGCGAACAATATAGTCATGTGTCCATGCACATGGAGCTTCAACTTCCAATTTTCCCTCGAAGACGACATGTACAACGAGGAATCCATCCAAATGCTGAAAAAGTCGGGTGCCGACTTTGAGAAGCACGCATCACAAGGCATCGACCCTCAGGAGTTTGGGTCGCTCCTGATCACATCTGGAATGACGCTTTCAGAAGATGTCAACTGGATATCCTTCCATTCTGGCTACGACTTTGCATATCTGGTCAAGATGCTAAGCTCCAAGCCGTTACCTGAAGACGAAGACTCTTACCGCAAGCTCGTCGAAGTCTTCTTTCCCCGCCTCCTCGACGTCAAGTACCTCTGGCGACATGCGAATAACCTTGTCCGCCGTGGCATAATAGGTGCCTCAGCCACCAGCATCCTAAACAACTTGGGCACAAAGTCAGGACTTCAGGATCTTGCTGATGAGCTGGGATGTCAACGAATCGGAAACTCGCACACTGCAGGCTCTGATGCCTGGCTCACCGGCACTGTCTTTTGGGAGTTGAAGAAGAAGATCTTCGACGGATCCATTCCAGACGAGATGAACGGCCAGATGTGGGGATTGACAGGCGTTGGGCCACCGGCCAGCGCAACGGCGCAAGCTGCTGTGCTTGCCGCTCAAGGGCAGCAAAACCTCACTGGGTTCCAAGGCTTGAACGGCGGCATGATGTTCCACCCTGGAAACGCGAGACACGGCGACGGTCCAAGCACACCCACAAATCATCCCGCTGGTCTTGCCACAACCCCTGGACCTACAGGCCATATGACCCCGGGTGGTAATTATGGAGGCTATGGCGGTAACAAATAGTTGTGTTATACCTGACCTCCGTGCTGAAAAATTGCACAGTACCTTTCCGGCGGACGCCGCTACGCTCACATCATACTCTTCGGCCGCGCTTGCCTTGGTGGTCTTGGCCTCCACCACCTACTTTCCAGCCGCCGTCCTTGGACCGGTCATCTACTCTTGGTCGTCCTCCTTTACCTCCGCCTCGCCCGTCCTCGTCGAGGTCGCCGGCGGCTGTGGGTACCATACCTATGTCCGGTCAGGACCGGCGCAGGTGGGGCGGGCATTTTGGTCCTCATCGCAGGTGGATGTCCAACTAGAAATACCCATCTGTAGCTTCGGCAAAACGGTTTTGATCATTATTGCATGTATTTTTTCGGCGTTCAATTCGCTCAGGGGTTTGAGTACCAGGTCGGCCGGGCTGGTGGGGAGTTTGCAGGTGGGAAACGTTTGGGACTTGCACGGTTACTCAACACGGTCTACAGTTCGTTGCACAATAGCATTACGGCCTTGGGCCACTCTTTCGAGTCTTGGAAGTATTCGTATTGGTATTTGGTGTGAGTGAAGACGTTGCTACATGTTGAAGCGCGTCCTTTGCTTCTCCATGCGGCCCTTCCATTGCCATTCCTGGCCACTCTTGTACTGGATCCCGCGATCTATTCTCCGGAGCTTGAGCGTCATGCGCGGCCTGTTTTTGCGGTTAGCAACAAATCAACATGAACTGAAGCACGTTGGACTCACCCAATCTCCTGCATGCCCACCTTGACATCCTCGACGCCCTTGATGGGCTTCCCGTCGTTCCCAAGAATGGGCTTCTCCGTCTCGCGCTTGTCGCGGAAGACATATCTGTGCCTCCTAACGAAGATGTAATCGCGCTGATTGTGCAGCGTCAGAACCTGTCGGCCCTCGAGCTCTGGCGCAGCAGGGAACAGGCCCTTGAAGAGATGTGCAGTCAAGATACCCAGGGGCGTCTTGAAATTGTTCAAGATGAGCTCCGGGTAGTGGCCTGTATCGTTTGCATGGCGCGGCAGCTTCTTGCCGTCTATCCAGTTGGTTACGCTGAAGTGGAAGTGCGGCCCATTGGGCAGGTGCACGATATCCAGGCCGTCGGGCTTCTTCTCGTGCTCGGCTTGCATCAGCACTACCACGGCTGTGTACTCTCTCGCTGCGGCGAACTGCGCAATCTCCCGGACCGAGTACTTGTGTGCGTGTGCGTGCGCGGTGCGGCGAATGTAGGTGCTGTTGGGGAAGAAGGAGGTCAGGGTGTCGGCTTCTTTGTGGAGGGACGAGTTGATGGAGGTTGTGACGAGGATTTTGGGCTCGGGCTGCGGGTCGAAGAGTTGCGGGAATTTTTGCTTGAGGAACTCGGGGGAGAGCTCCATGTTCGTGGCTGCCGTAGTTGCGACGGATGGGTCGGGGGATGGGGCGCGATTCTTTGAGGGCTTCGTGATTTCTGAATCGTCCGAGTCGAACGAGTCGCCGTCTTCGTTCTCGGAGTCCAGCATGGAGTCTGCATCTTCGTCTTCTTCTTCGTCTTCGTCTTCGTCGTCATCATCTGAGCCTGCCTCGTGCTCTTGATCTCTCTTCTTGAGCTTGGCTAATGTGCCCTCCTCTTCCTCCTTTGCAGCCGCGTCTTCGTCCAGCTTCCTCTTTTTCGCCAGTCGCTCGACATCAACCGCCCAGCCCAGGACATCTTCGTCGTCGCCCACGGGCTCGTCCCACACGCGCTTGTTGTCGATGGTCTGCGGGACGTTGTTCTTGAGGCGCTCTTCGCGCAGCGAGGCGTCCTTGAGCTCTTCTCGCCTGCGGCGGTGTCGCAGATCGCGCTTCTCTGATTCGCGGGCTTTCTTTATGCTGAGGAAGGCGGCTTGTCGGCGGAGCTTGTTCTTTGGCTTGAAGCCAGTCGCTGTGGTGGGAGACTTGGAGAAGGCCATGTTGGGTGGTCGAGCGCCTGCGAAACTTTGTCAGAACATGCTGGATGTGTTTGCGACAGGTTTGTTACCTTTGTAGCCTAGAAAGTGGAAGTCGACGTGTTCTGCTCAGAAAGCTGCTGGTTGCAGATCGCGGCGCCCGTATAGCATAACTTTAACTTTTTTGTCGGCGAGGGTTTCTCCGCGCCGCGTTGCCTCGCTGTACATAGTAGAGCGGCCGGAAGGGTCTGAGAGCCACGACTGAGGTTTCATCTGTGTATTATATTATAACTAGACGCTCATTAGACCAGGTGCCTCCTCTCTGCAGCGAGGCGCTTCCAAGTGTATGCATTGCGTGTCGCGGCTGTTGCGCGCTAACATTCCATCTTCTTCACTGCGCTCATGCAGACCCGTTTTTAGTACCCCGCCTTCCCTTGTTTATCCCACCAACGCCCGTACTTTTGCTGCTACACCTATTCACTTCAAGTTTGTCGTCCCCAAGCGGAAACAACAGGTCAACATGCCGAGCGAAATGACGACGTTCAAGGGCAAGCCCTTCGACCGGGCTTCGCTCGACTCTGTCATGAAGGTATGCGCCGCCGACTTTCCGTGCTACGAGCTATGCGCCGCGCAGAGTCACACTAACCAGTGCAGCGACGACTCTTCTACACACCCGCCTTTGACATCTACGGCGGTGTCTCTGGTCTCTACGACTATGGCCCGCCCGGTACCGCCCTTACCAACAACATTGTCGACATATGGCGAAAGCACTTTGTGCTGAAGGAGAACATGCTGGAGGGTAAATGCGCACGAGACCACGGTGCATGGGCAACACTGACGCGCTGCAGTCGACACCACCATGCTTACACCCCACGAAGTCCTCAAGACGTCCGGCCACGTCGACAAGTTCGCCGACTGGATGTGCAAAGACCCCAAGACCGGCGAGATCTTCCGCGCAGACCACCTTGTCGAGGAGGTTCTGGAGGCCAGGTTGAAGGGCAACAAGGAGGCACGTGGCGAGAAGGTTGAGGCAGAGGAGGAGGACCCCAAGAAGAAGAAGAAGAAGGTCAAGAACGTTGCTGTCGTCAAGATGGACGACGCTCTTGTCACCGAGTACGAGGAGGTCTTGGCCAAGATCGACAACTACAACGGCGAAGAGCTGGGCCTGCTCATGAAGAAGTACGACATCAAGAACCCCGCCACTAATGGCGAGCTTCAGCCGCCCGTCGCCTTCAACCTCATGTTCCAGACCTCCATTGGTCCCTCCTCGAACATGCCCGGCTACCTGCGCCCCGAGACCGCCCAGGGTCAATTCCTGAACTTTGCAAAGCTCCTCGAGTTCAACCAGCAGCAAATGCCCTTCGCGTCTGCCTCTATTGGCAAGTCCTTCCGTAACGAAATCTCCCCACGAGCTGGTCTGCTGCGCGTACGAGAATTCCTCATGGCCGAAATCGAACACTTCGTCGACCCAGAGGGCGGCAAGAAGCACCCTCGATTTGAGGATGTTGCCGATGTTGAGCTTGAGCTTCTCGACCGTGAGGTCCAGCTTTCGGGCAAGACCAACGTCAAGACAACCAAGATTGGCGAGGCCGTCAAGACCGGTCTGGTCGACAACGAGACACTTGGATATTTCCTAGCCCGCATTCAGCAGTTCCTGCTCAAGATCGGTGTCGACCCCAAGAAGATTCGCTTCAGGCAACACATGGCAAACGAGATGGCCCACTATGCCGCAGATTGTTGGGATGCCGAGCTACTGACCTCTTACGGCTGGATTGAGTGTGTCGGTTGTGCCGACCGAAGCGCGTACGATCTGACTGTCCACATGAAGAAGACGGGTGCCCCTCTGGTTGTCCGTGAGCCCAGAAAGGAGCCCCTCAAGGTCGAGGAGTGGGTTTGCGACATCGAGAAGAAGAAGTTCGGTCCCAAGTTCAAGAAAGACGGCAAGACTGTAGAGAACGCCATTGAGGCTCTGACACAAGATCTGCGTGAAAAGCTGTCTTTGGATCTCGAGAAAGAGGGCAAGATCGTCATCGATGTGCCCGGTGTTGGTGATGGCAAGGTAGAGGTTCCCAAGGAGCTCATCACCATTGAGAAGCGCACAAGAGTGGAGAACGTCAGGGAATACACCCCCAACGTTATCGAGCCGTCTTTCGGTATCGGTCGAATCGTCTACGTAGGTCGAGCAGTCCGTCTTGCTGGTTCGTTTGCTAACAAGGTCAGGCTCTCTGCGAACACGTCTACTGGACTCGTGAGCAAGATGAGGCCCGTGGTATTCTTTCCTTCCCTCCTACTGTTGCACCTACCAAGGCGCTCATCGTGCCGTTGAGCTCGCACAGCGACTTCAAGCCATTTGTACGGACACTGAGCGACAGGCTGCAAGAGTTCGGTGTTTCCACTCGCGTTGACGACTCCGGCGCATCCATTGGCAAGCGCTACTCGGTAAGTTGCTGATACCCCTGCCCTGATTGTACAGATGTGCTGACATTACACAGCGTAACGATGAGCTCGGTACTCCTCTGGGTATCACGATTGACTTCCAGTCCGTCAAGGACAACACGTTCACATTGCGCGACCGTGACTCGACAGAGCAGGTTCGCGCTGGTCTCGATGAGATCACCACCGCCATTACCAACCTCGTCAACGGTAAGGAGCAGTGGTCAGACGTTGCTGCGCGTCTGCCCAAGTTTGAGGGTCAGGAGGTCGATGCCTAGGTCACACGAGCAAAGACTGGAATGGACAACAGATCAAATTCGGACCGAAAATAAGAGTCAAAAGATGGGGTGATATCCCCGTCCAATATCCACAAAGATGCATTAGTCGGAGTGTATGGGCAATCTGCTGAGGATAGTCACTGTGCGCTGTTGTTACACGAATGCAAGCAAAAACATTTAGTCGGCCGACATACGAATCGGTTGCGTCTTAGATGCCTCTGGCTTATCGATTTGGACCCTGACGTACTTCGTAGTCTCGCAGTGCCATTCCCCTCCTTCCCCATTTTCCTCTTACGCCGCTTCGTGCCCACCCTCACGCTTCTTTGAACCATCAACACCATGCTATGTTCCAACACCACACTCTGAGTCATGACACCACCCAGCTCGTTGGACCGGTGCCGAAACGGGTTTCTCACGTCCCAGCGACCGCTTTGGTAGCGGCAACGATGCCAGCAACAGAGTAGTGGCGCACCGTGATCCAATCACTTCAGAATCGTGTCCCACCTCCTCCCAGCAGCATGGATGTGCAGCGCCTCCTTACCTTTGCGTTGGATCGGCACAGGTTATAATCTCCGAAGCAGGTCCCCGTCCATCCACACTAAACCAGAATCTCAAGACAGTTGCAACAGCACGCCCGCTAACCAGCTTAGTTCGGATTCCATCTCGTCCAGCTCTGCTTCCGATTCAAAAACTTTGCTACTGCTTTTCAGGGATTCTTCTGGATGTGAGCGTCGATCTCCCCCACTCAAACTCGAGCTACTGCTCCTCGAACGCCTGCTCAGTCCGTCACGTTCCGGAAGAAACATGCAGCTAAATGCCTCACTTCTGGTAGCCAAGGCTCACCGAGCTTAAGACCGGTCTTAAGATAAGTCATCGGAGCCAGTAAGGCGCATCATACTCAGGCTACACCGAGCGTGGGTCACAGGTCCAGCATCATGCCCCTCCGTCCATGGGAACCCGAGGGGCGGCCCAGCATGCACACACGGCGCCGAGCAGCTTGTCAAATACGAGGTGCCCTCCGTCCTTACATCCTCGCAACCTCTGCCGCAACGCCGAGGATCTACAGTGTGCATGCCAGCTTTGTATGACTACGAACGACCCAAGCTAAACTCGATGCAATGTGCAATTTAATCTGCTGCAGCTACTGCGTGTTCAGTCAGTCTGTCCGCCTGCCTGTCTTGAGGGTCGGTGCATACCTAGCGCGCTGTACGCCATGCCATGGATGCTCCTCGCTGGCAGCCTCTGTCCATTCGGACTAAGGTACAAGAGTGTGTACTCAGGAGAGTCGTTCGGTGCACCGCCGGATGTCACGCCTTCGATTGTCTTGCGTAGCGGTTACAGTTCGGAGCGGCTCGTTCTTAGACTAACCTTCGGTTTTGCTGTAGGTAAAGCTCCGCAAGCTCAGCGAGACCATACGCTAGTCGGTCGAGCCGCATTGTCGAGGGTCTGCAACATTCAAGTCAGCGCCCCTCTTCTCAGATTGCGCATACACAACATTTAAAGCGGGCACAGGTCGGGGTGAAAAGATTTGGAAGTCCTCAGCGTCCGCCAACACTTGATTCACAGGCGGACTAGGTTGGCTGTTCTCCCGAGACCATGGAAGAGGGACAGCCACATCCCGACACTCTGGTTGGCCATGACACGGCCGCACCCAAACGCCCGCGAGCTGATTCAGGGAGCTCCACCTCTGTTGAATCCGTGTAAGTTGTATACCACTTGAAATCAAACATGACCCCTCATCTCATCATCCAGTCTTATTTCAGAATTTCTGAGCCTCACGCATCGATGCATGGTGATTTTCTCACCGAGCTGATCATCTCGACTGACCACCTTTTCGCAGTCGTTCGGTCCGCACTGTAACATTGGAGGATCTTGAATACGTACACGAGAATGGTCGCACATATGGCAACGATACCTACTTCAACCCATGTGCTTTCAGTAGCGACTTGAGAGAGCAAGATCGTTTATTCTTCCAACACCAGATATTCGTACATGCCTTGCAAGGACAATTGACGACCACGAGGCTGTTGCCTTCGGCGCTAAGGATACTGGATCTTGGTACGGGACCGGGCCACTGGGCTGTTGCAATGGCGCAGACGCATCCACATGCAGAGGTCGTTGGCATCGACCTGACGCAATGGGACCTCGACACGACTGAAGCGACTATGGGCAGCGCCGATGTGACCTGGGAACTGGATGATCTCGACGTATGGGGCACCGATACACATGCAGAGGATCTGGCGACGACGCTCTCCAATTTTGACTTTTTCCGCGACATGACGAATCGAATACCCCTGCCTTCCCCACCAACATCACCAGACAGGGTTGAATTTAACCAGTCCATGACACACCCTTCGACTTCGGTCGAGTCGCTCGTCAGTGATCGCCATCACCTTCACTCTCAACGAGAACCAGGGTGGCACTTCAGCGAGCCGTACGACTTCATACACCTGCGGAACATGAAGGGCGCGTTTTCACATTGGGAGGAAGTGTACGCGGAGATCCACAAGAGCTTGCTGCCAGGCGGTTGGATCGAAGTCGCCGACTGGGACATGGGAGCCGTGCCCATGGACCCCGCGACATCGGACCCAGCCCTCTTCCCCGTGCCCACCTTGCGCAAGCTCTACGCCTCCATGATGGAAGCGTCGTTTAGATCCGGACGTCCGCTCGGCCTCTTCTACATGCACCCCACCTACCTCAAGGAAGCAGGGTTCACGGATATCAGAGCGACGCACGTCAACGTTCCCCTGGGGCAGTGGGCCGAGGACGAAGAGCAGAGAAGAGTGGGCAAGCTGATGCTGGTCGTCGTCATGGAGGGGTTTGAGGCCAGTCTGCTACGACTGCTGACCAAGTACGGTGACAAAGAGAGGGTTTGGAGCGCGGAGGAGGTCAGGGCGGATATAGCGCGTGCGCAGCAGGAGGTTGCGGATTGGGTGGAGAGGTCGGAGCGAGGCGAGGCGGAAGGGTGGTGTGCCAGTTTCAAGTGGATCACGGGGAGGAAGAGCTGGCATACGGATTGAACTAGTGGCTTGATGTGAGCGGCGTATGGCATTTACAGCGAGGAGCGGGCGTCAGGAGTGCGTGATATATATCGTAATGACGGGTTGTCTAGTGGACAGCATCATGAGAGGTGACAGTCCACGGGGCTAAACACATTTATTCTTCTTCATCTCCGTCCATTGAGAGGCCTGCTCTCCCTCTCCTCGTCGTCATCGTCAAAGTCAGCCAGCTCAAACTCCTGCGCCCCTCTAATGCTCTCCTCATCCTTGATCTTTGCGAATCCCTTTTCGTCTGCCGGGTTCGGATACGGGGTAGCGCAGTCGCGGCTCCGCAGCGCTGGGTAGTAGCGCCTGTACGTGTAGTGGGCGACGGAGATGCCCAGCAGCGAACCCACACTCACGTCGTACACGTCGTGTCTGTAATCCTCGCACCGGCTGATGGCGATGAGAGCCGCGCCTAGCAGTGGCGCAAGGGCAAGCAGGACGCGCGCCAGATCTGCCCGCGGCCGGTAGACATGGCACTGTCCCGCAATCACCAGACTCAGGTATCCCAACCCGCTGAAGGAGAAGCTGCTGTGCCCTGACGGAAAACTGCGCCACCCGTCATGCAGCACATGGTGGTCCGTCTCGGTGCACACCTCGAATGTGACCAGGGTATGCGCCGGCGTGCCGGGAGCAGGTTTGCAGCGCGACAGGAGATCGGGGCGTGGGCGCCCAACGGCATTCTTGACCACGTCGGTCAGGAACAGCGTCAGTATCATGCTGGCGAGCCAGCCGAGCAGCGTGACGTGGGCCTTGTGGGCGCCGGGGCGGGTAGCGAGCGCCCATGCCACAAGGACGCCGAGGGGGACCGCGCCGGCGTAGATGAACAGCCAGGCGACGTTGACGCGCTCCGTGACGGCGTGCGGGTATGCGATGCGCAGGTCGTCGAGGTAGAACATGCGGTGAAAGGGCTCGGCGAGGAACTGGATCTGGAGCTGCTTTGTCAGTCGCATAGGCAGAGTCTGGTCAGGTGACGGACACGCACTACAATGTAGCCGCTGACCAGGATGGCGAGACCGACGTAGTCCGAGGCATACGAGCGCTGTGGGCGTGTCAATGGCTGTCACAAGCACGGCACGCGACTCCCTTCTGCTGCTCTGCGCATACCTTCCAGAAGCGGGCGGCTGCACCCACGACGCCCGTCTGGTTGAGCACATCGTTGGTGCTGCGCCGCGGCGATCGAGCTGGCATTGTGTCAACTCAACGGCGGGAGGCAGCAATAGCAATGGGCATTGCGAGGGTGGTCGGAAGAAAGTGGTGCGAGTGGTGAGGTGTCCAAACAGTCTCGTTCAGGGTCCGCAGTGACGCGTTTGGCGCCAGTAGGGACGGCAGGGGTTCGTGGATAGCGCCCGTTGGCTTTACACCTCACTTGCATGCTGCTTGAGTTGTCATGATGGACTTGTTGAACCTTACTGGTTTCCTTGTAAACGAGTCTCAAGTTTGGTATCTAATCAGTTCTTCTCTAGCAGTGTCGCTACAGCAAAGAGGCCGAAGCCACCATCACCACCACACCGACGCATTTCCTCAGCCACCAACAAGGCCTTTACACGCGTCCTTCAGACACAGCGCCACAATTTCAATCCCCCGCTGATTGCGATTTATAGTCGTATTGTTCTCCATCAGGAAACAATTGAACGGCTCATTCTTCTGCTCCATGGCAAGCGTCTGGTTCCACCACCGCGGCACAAAGCTGGCCCCCAGACACACCTGCGCGTTCGGAGGGTTCGCCGCGTTGTAGCTATGGCACGCCTCGATGCAGTCGGATGGCGTCGCTGCAGAGAGCGCCATCAGCTGTGGGTCCGTCCATCGTGTCGCGCACACCGTCGTGTAGTCGACTTTCCAGAGCGCAGACACGGACGGTATGTATTTCTGCTCCGAAATAGACGGACACCCGGTTGTGGGGATGGGCAAGATGCGCGCCAGCGTGTCGTTGGAAGAAGATGTGTTCGATGGAGCTGAGTTGGCAAAAGTGTCGGTTTGGTTGCTATTGTTGTTGTCATTGCTGTTGACCCTGTTGCTGGTATTGCCATTGTTGTTGGTAATCGCCTTGCCAATGAAGCCTCCTATCACGCCTGCAACGATGGCGATTAACAGTCCGTACAGCAGGAGCAAGGGCCAACGCGTCCACCTCTGTCCGTCCCCAGCTTGACTCGTCACGACGTCCTGAGGTACAACTTCTTTCGAACTGTGGACAGCATAAGGAGCCGAGTGCTCAGGAACCGAGTACTTGTAGGTGGAAGCCTCCGCTTGTACAACTGCTTCCGGTAGGTCGTTGTGAGATGAGGTAGATATCGGGGACTGCATGTTGAATCTGTGGTATGGCGAACAGACAAGCAAGAAATGAAACGGTGTAGAGCATGGCCTTGCGAGTTTAAGAAACGCACCCAACTCGGGGAACGGCTCTCATCTGGCCCCTGCTCTGCATAGTCACTTGAAGAACTGGTACGCTCAGTTTGAACTGCATGTTGCTTAGCCTTGTCAGCGTGCATACGCATTCTCCATTTGAGGAACGCAGAACGTAAGCCTTGGCTAGACGCTTCTTTCCTATTGGACCCCGTTTCAGCCTTGTCCACTGCCCTCGTCTTGCCACGCCCAAAATAGTAATGGGGGTCAGCAGGCTGCTAGACTAGTGTGAAGGGGACCTGCGCAAGGCTTGGTACTCCGGAGGTCTAGTCGATCAGGCCGCCAAGCTGCGCTCATGAGGTCGAATTGGTAGTTCTTGCCAACCTACTGCCGCTGTAGCTTACATACCGTACTTCACGAAGAGTCTGTCCCTTCCAGACCTGATCTGATGCCTGACTTGAAACAATAGACGGACAGCTTGCTCGGTGATGTAGCTCTGCACATAAGTGTTCGTATCTTTAGGCACCAGAAACCTATTGGAAGCATCGTATTCCCTCTCAGATCTCTTCACTTGGAAGCCAGATCCTTTTCATTGCAGTGCTAACAACTGCTTGTGAATCTCCATCGGAAGCTATATTTCTAACAACTCTACTTTTATTCTTGCTCAGTCGATGTTTGTCATCCCTCCATGTCTAGGCAGAAGCAGAAGCACACAAACAGTTGCATTTATGATGGGTATCGTCTTGTAGATAGTTGGTTGCACTCATCGTGTACATTATCGAATGCGTTACCGAAAGGGGGATGGGAAACGTGCGATTCTGAAAACGAAGTTCCAGCGTGGCCCGAACCCTCTGATAACATTGGGTCGCCTGGGTATAAAGCGGATGGAAACGCAGACATGAACGAATCGACCGTCTGATTGTTGTAGCCGTATTCGCCGATTGAGGAGCTCATTTGCCCCATATCGTGTTCGTCTACCATAGTTTCATTCTGTGAGGTGGTGATTGCTGAAGCTGCAACATCCTCTTGCAGCAAATCGGACACGTCCAACTCCATTCGGGTAGCCAGTCCCTGTAAGATACTGAAAGCCACATCACTAGCACGCGCTGCGACTCGGTCCTTTTCTTTCAACGCTCTCAGCCACCGAAACAGCGTCTTGATCCTGGGTAGGATTTCGTTGTTGTCCTTGGGAAGGTGGACTGTGTTGTAAGAAATCTCCAGAAGTAAGACCGTGAGTACTTGCATAATATGGTGGACCATGGACCACCAGGGTCCAATCTGATACAGGTAAGCTGCATTCATTTGATCTGGTAGGATGTCTGTGAATGTTTTTGCCGCACCGATGCATGTGCGGGCCATTTTCCGGTTGAAATCGCTTGAAGCCTTCGTCTGGTCCGGAATGCGCGCGTCTAATCTGCACAAGCAGGGCCGAGTGATCAGAATCTTTATCCTGATGTAATTCATTTGCAGAATGAGACGTTCGCGGATAAAGTTGGATGGGTTTTCCGGTTGTAAGAAGCTGAGGCCCGAGGGAAGACTTGTTGCCCACAGCTCGAGCTCATTGTACAAATCGATGATAGTCCCCTGAACGTGCTTCCATGACCTTGTCGTGACTTTGGGAGCATACAAGCCAAGCATGGCTCTCTGCGCTATCAGATTGATGCGGACTATACTCTTCAAGAACGAGCCTTCATTGATCGGTTCGGAAGGCGTTGACTTGGGTTCGGCAGCATTGCCGTAGAGACTAGTGTCGTAGAGACCGGTTGCTCTACCTTGCTCGTTCATGCGAGATATTAGTGCATCATCCCACAGTTGCTCTGTTGATGCTGGTAATGGTAACGGCGTTGAGTAGTAGTCTTCAGCGACAAGACTCGGCCTGCCGACAATTATGCTCATGCTCGCTTCCAGTGTGTACAGAGCCCACCAAGCATGCACCAGGATTTCTTTCCGGGCATCCATGACGGTGTCATCTTCATTTCGAAGATGCAACCCGAGCGCAAATGCGTGACGCAGGGCAATGCCTATAGCGACCCATGCTCTTCAGAGCACGGTGTTAGCGCACAGGAAGCGAGAAGGCATGGGAAGCTTTACCTGTTAACCTTTCCAATGGAGGAAGAGTAAAATGCGAAGAGAGCAGTGATTTGGACTCGCATAAGGCCTGGCTGGTGAACTAAGGATGGCTCATCCATGTTCAACATATGCGCACGAGACTGGTAAATAACGTGATCCCGGCTGTCCGCTTGCCAATCCGCCCCAGTCAAATATGAATACCTTGCTCCAATAGCAAAAACAAAGTTCAATATCGCTAGCCATTTCTCTGACACTTGGTAAGGCGTGCCTTGTGCCATGGACGTATAGTATTGACGGACTTGATCTGTGAATGCCTGTTTCGGTAGTATGGGAAACACGTCCTGAACGGTACTCATGTAGCGATCGAGGAGCCTCTGCGCAACCTCGACAGTTGGCAGCTTGTAAGGTTCGACCGTGTAATCCACTTCAGTTCCTTCATCGTCCAAGTAGAATGTGGAAGCGCTGGTCGATATGTGAGGCTTTTCTTGTTGGCGCTGCTTCAACGCTTTCATGCGCCGCTTCGCAGCCTCCGAACTGGTTCCAGGGGGTCCGTAAGGACTGCCAGGACGAGACGAAGCCTGCTTAGTGTGTTCCGTTTCTTGTTGCAGACGCCGTAGCCACTGCACCTCGGAACTTTTGCCAATATAGCCGGTTGCCTGAGAGCCCGTATCGTGGATGATATCCTCGTCCAACATATCAGTCTCGTCGTTGGAGCCCACTTCAGCGGACACCACCGATTCTCCGGGGTTGTCTTCCGATTCGGGGGACTTTTGTAGTCCCAACGTGGTCGCAGCATCGGAAATATCGTCTCTAACCTGTCCGTTCTTGATTAGTACATGGGAAGAAGAGAGTGTAACGAGTGTCCACGCACATGGTCTAGCATGTCATTTATCTGTTGCTTCGCACCATCTGTGACAGAATCTCTGAGTTGCTTGAGAAGTTCCACCATCTCCTGGTTCTGCTTGGTGGCACTGCTGACGGTCAGACCCTATTTCTAGAGTCCCTTGAGGGACGCAACTAACGTCCTGAGGCGGCTTTTGCGGCTCTCCATATAGACACACTGTCGAGTGCTGTCCAGGCAGTTTTGGCATTGTGGCTGCCCTCCGTCGCAGCGCACCTTGCGTTCTCGGCAGTTGGTGCATGCTATTAGAACTCTGTCTCTGTGGGGTGGAAGGGCTCTGCGCGACATCTGGTGGTGGCGGCGTGTCTCGATCCGTGGAATGGCAACCTTAGACGGCCCATCCGGTCCAGAGAAGTGCGATGCTGGGAATGCCATGCTGCTTTCAGTGGTGTAGTAGGGTCGTTGGCAGGAGCAGTCGTGAAGAAGCGGACAGGACGCCAACCTAGGAACGGCATGAGGGCCACTTCGATGACAACCGAAGCGCTAAGGGTGCTGTACGTACAACCACAAGGCAAGGTCCAGTGAGATTCAAAGTCGGATCGCATGCGCGGGCAGACAAAGAGCAGCTATGCATACAAAATCTCCTTGCGCATTCCGTGAGCACTATTAGAAGTAGGAGAGCGGGCCATCTGTAGAAGGTTGATGCTGTCATTCGTTTGTGCTCTGGGACAACCGTGCAGCCTTCGTGCGCGTGCCTTGTGCGGGCAGGGCCTTTGATGCCCGCTGTTAACGGGCATCAAGTGAATTCATTGGCTAGAATGAGTGCTTAAGAGCCTACGGCTTATCTAGCTCACGTCATGCGCTGTTTTGTGTCGTGCTCCTGGAGCACCCCTATAGCTTACACTCCAGCGTCTTTCGACACCTAGTCCGACCAGTCGTGCAGTATGGCAGACCGCAGCTAAAGATGCTGCCATCATGGACCTGCAAAAAGCTGGCTGCCCCCATCCAAGCATACTGCGCTGCATCTTAGAGACTGTGCGTGGTTAAAAAGCCCTGGCCGTGAGCGTTGTACTCTTATGGCCTCGGGGTTTTGTGCCGCTTGCTGGTTGCTTTGGCGCGCCTCGAACGTGTTGAAAGTCGTCGGGCGGGCATCTTGTTCTCCGGGGCTCAGGTGAGTGCCTGCCACCGGGGACAGATGGTCACAATGCCACCGACTTTCACTCTCCCCTACTGCATGCTGCAGAGGGAGGTGTGCAATGAAGGTCTTCAGCACACGATAAGAGATGACAGGAAGCAGGACCTGAGCGCATAGACAGAAACTAAACAACAACAACTCTGCGACGGCATGCACTCCATTGAGGGTGCGCCCCTGGCTCCCGAATGGTAGATCAGTTCGCCTTGCCCCGTCTATGTGGCCAGAACTCACTGCTACCCGTCACATCACGAACGCCATATGCCTTAGGCGCTGCTCTACATTGGATAGAACCCTCAGAGCGCCAGAAGGTGTTCGCACGTCTCAGCGGCAAGTTCCTACTGTCTGTTTGCAAACCGATTCTGTACGGCGCGATTTCGACGTTGTCCATCACTTTACTCAAACGGGTTACTGTTATGACATCGTCTAGATATTCAATTGGACGCGCAGATTTCCCCCGAGCGAATCAGATTGCGCGAAGACATGGCCTAGCCAGGATAGAAAGCCACGATCAAAACGGTCGTCCCAGCACTTCTACACGGCCGATGGAAATGTAATCCTCAACATTTTAAGCAATCGGCTTGGCGTGGAGGACTGCAATCTGGTTGGCGTTTGTATAATACTCGAACCTTCATGTCTTCACTAGGAAGTCATGGAAAAATCTTAATTAAACAGGAGATACCTAGGTAGTCAGTGGCAGTCTGCAAATCGCCTGAAACCTAGAAAAGCACTACAGGCCTTCAGGTATCTATACAAACGCTTCGAGCACTAATGAAATCACTGAAGATCTCCAGCAGTATTATGCAAGAAGCTAAAGCATTGTTATCGGCTTCTCTGCAACGCGATTGCGCGTTTCTCATCAGCCCAATCTGGTTAGGTTAACGGCCATGGCGGGGCAATGAACGAATGGCCATCTCTCGTCAAAAGTCCACATGCTGGTTTTAGCGGCGAGCTCAACATCTGATAGTACTCTCGTCTATCTAAACTATTTTCTCCTTTGACCCTTACATCACTCATTGTCATAGCATGGCTGCAATCACGATACGTGGGCTCTGCGCGATCTTCAGTTGTATTCTTCTGGGTGCGACCGCCGCTGAGCGTCAGATTTCAAGTTGGCCAGATCCGTTGTCAAGCCCACGATTCATTGTCTACCTGACAGGGTAAAGTAACAGCCACCTAGTTGAGGGAAATACCGTATACCAACAATACAACAGGCAGCACAATGTCGTCCCCAAACTTCCTATAGTTGCAAGGGTGACACATGTTGCTCTAGCTTTCATGCGGTCTGAAGTGTTTAATGTCCCAGATCAGAACGAATGGCCGTTATTCACTACCATTTCTGAAGTTAGACCAAAGTTTGCAAACGGCACAAAGTTCCAAGTAGCAATTGGAGGATGGGGAAACACAGACGGCTTCGCAAAAGCAGCAAGAACCACACAGAGTCGTAGGTTATTTGCTCGGAACATCAAAACCATGATCGATGTGACTGGTGCGGATGGTAAGTGCGATGCTTCAGGAGCATAGCAAAGCTAATCAGGGCAGGTGTTGACATAGATTGGGAATACCCTGGGTCAGTCCCCTGATAATCTGTTGAGCTTGTGCTAACGGAGCTCAAGGGGCAATGGCGAGGACTACAAACAGCATCCGAACTCTGAGAGGGCTTGGGAGATCGAAGCATACCCTCAGCTGCTTGCCGAGATCAGAGCGGCAATCGGACCGTCCAGGATCCTCTCTGCTGCCGTACCTGGTTTAGAGAGAGACATGATCGCATTCACAAGCTCAACTCTGCCGAAGATGAAGGAATCAGTCGATTTCCTGAACGTCATGACGTACGACCTCATGAATCGACGAGATAGTGTTACGAAGCATCACAGCGGAATTCCCGGTTCAAAAGATGCGCTACATCTCTATTCAGACAGAGGCTTTCGCGCTTGGGACTTGAACTTCGGGCTGGGATTCTACATCAAGTGGTTCAAGACTGCAGGTGACGAAACATGCGATCGTCTGCCGGCGATCGGGTGTCGCACTGCGTTGATGGAAGACCCCAGTACGGGTGCTGACCTTGGTGAGGCTGGAGCATTCTCGTGGCATGATGAGGTACCTACAGAGCTGCACGAGTCATTTCAAAGAGCTATGAAGAATGGCCTGGACGATGGAACAGGGGTGGACTTCAAAGGGCATTATTACATGGATGAAGAGCAGCGGATTTTCTGGTCGTGGGATACACCGAGCAGCATTGAGATAAAGATGGACTTGTTCTTCCGGTTTGGTAATAATATCGGCGGTCTGTTTGCATGGGGCTTAGGAGAAGACGCACCGCGCTATGAGCACCTGAAGGCTGTGAATAAGATGTTGCAGATGTGGGAGACAGAGACTGGCTCCTCCCTGAAAGATCGATGGACTGAGCATAGGGAGCTATAAGAGCCAAGGATTAGGTGATTATCCTCTGATCAGGATTGTGTGTTGTTTTTCGTGAACTCCGCGCAAATGTTGCGGAGTTGACGGCGTGCTAAGACTGATTCGGAAAGGTCGCTGTTATAGATGCCTATATCACCTGCTCTTCTTGAGCAACTCTTCCAATCTCTGACTCTTGTACACCAATATCCTCTCAAGTTTAAATGCAGACAGATCGAGTGGAATCATGGGATCACAAACACCTGAAGAGCAACGCCGAGGTCATGATGGTATGTAACAAGCATGCGCGTACGGGTCTCGAACTGCTCTGACAAACAATTCAGAATCGTCTATTGGCACTGGAATTGCTTCAATTAACCCTCCCAAGCCAGCTGCAGCAAGTGGATTGCTTGAAGGTGCACTCGAAGGAGAGGATGACGACACCGATGACCATGACGACGACAAAGATGGAGCTGACCTGAAGCTCAACGGCGATGCCACGAACGGTGAGCTTGTTATATCTTATGTGAAATCACAACTGACTTTACAAGGCCAGAAGAAAAAACGAAAGAGGAACAAGAACAAAAAGAAGAAAGCACTCGTCACCCAGCAGACAAGTCCTCCCCGTGTTCCGCTTGCCGATATCTACAAAAATCAGCCATATCCAAAAGGCGAGATTTTGGGGTACCTCAATCATGACGAGAACCTACAACGCACGACAGACGAGGAGATCCGCCATGTGTCCGCCATGGACAACATGGATGATGAGTTCTTGAGTGATTACCGGAAAGCAGCCGAAACCCATCGTCAAGTTCGTCAGTATGTACAGACAATTGCGAAGCCTGGAATTACTATGAGTCGACTCGCCGATGAGATCGAAGATGGCGTGCGAGGACTAGTTGGGCACCAGGCCACTGAAACTGGAGATGCTCTCAAAGCCGGCATGGGTTTCCCGACTGGATTGTGCTTGAACAACGTCGCTGCTCACTGGACGCCTAACCCTGGCGCTAAGGAGATCGTGCTTCAGTACGATGATGTCTTGAGTGTAGACTTTGGGGTGCATGTCAACGGTCGGATTGTCGACAGCGCTTTTACCGTGGCTCACAACCCGGTTTATGATAACCTGCTTGAGGGCGTCAAAGCTGCAACCAACACAGGCCTGAAGGTAGGCCACATTCACAGTCCTGAATTCTAGCGACGTTTCTAACAAGTTCGTATAGGAAGCCGGCATCGACGCACGCATGGACCACATCAGCGCCGCAATCCAAGAAGTAATGGAGAGCTACGAAGTCACGCTGAAAGGAAAGACCATCCCCATCAAAGGCATCAACAACATCACCGGCCACAACATCCTGCGCTACAAGATCCACGGCGACAAACAAGTCCCCTTCGTGAAAACCCGCACCAACCAGCGCATGGAAGAAGGCGACGTCTTCGCAATCGAAACCTTCGGCAGCACAGGCAGAGGCTCCATCCGCGACGATGTGGGCGTGTACGGCTACGGACGCAACGAGAATGTTAGCGCTCGCGGCCTGCACCACGCGTCTGCGAAGACACTGCTGAAGTTGATTGATGATAATTTCGGCACGCTGGTTTTCTCTCGCCGATATCTAGAGCGCATTGGAGCGAAGAACTACCATCTGGGTATGAAGACGCTGGTAGCGAATGGTATCGTGGAGCAATACGGACCGCTGATAGACGTGCCTGGATCTTATGTCGCGCAATTCGAGCATGTGAGTATGAATGTTCAAGTGGGTATGACTGATTGCTGACTGAGAAATAGACTGTTCTGCTTCGATCTAATTGCAAGGAAATCATCTCGCGTGGCGACGATTATTGAGTGGAGATCTAGCACCGACAGTTGCTGGATAAGAGATCGATGTTAACCGGGTCCCTCTGTGATCCAACTGCCGCATACGGCATTCTGACATGACATTCAACATGCCATGTCTTACACTCTTTTAAATTATCAAAATGATAGGCTCAAGTTCCATAAATTTCCCTTTCAAACTACGCGCCGGAAGCCAATCTCGTTTCCAGTAGAAGCTGCAAGCCACAACAAACCCGCTGAGCAAACGCTACGCAGCCATTACCCATCCTTAGTGTGCCCATACCCCTTCCATTCAACTATCAAGGTCATACAACAAACATCCTCCCGTCCTAAAATTATACACGAACGCTTTCCCATCCCCCACCGCACTGCCCTTCCCGCCCTCCTCACCCCTCACCTCTCTCCACTTCGCGCGGTACCCCAACAACAGATCATGCAGCTCCTGCAAATACTTCCTCTCCACGATCGGCAGTTTCTGAATCGCCTGGCGCCAACTATCGGGATCGCTGAGTCTCGTCTCTCTGATTGAGTTCATGACCTCTTCTTTAGTTTCAATAGCCGCGATGGGCGCGTCCTGGAAGGAATCGAGGAGCTCGTGGGAGCGGGACTGTGCGGCTTCTACAATGGACCATTTGTTGCTTTTCTTGGATCGGTGGTGGGAGATCAGGACATCGACGTTTGTGCGAAGGGATGTAGGAGGTGAGGAGGATGGTGCAGGTGCAGCTTTGGTAAGACGTTGAGCGGCATTCCCTTCGCGGGATTCGCGATCGCGGAGTTCGTTGCGAAGGTGGTTGAGCAAGTCGGCGGAACGTAGATCAGTGTCTTCTTTCTTGGCAATGGATTTTACTTTGAGGTCGGGTTTGTCGGGAGCGATGCCGTGCTTGATGACGATCACCCAGCTATGGCGGTCGTCGCGGTAGTGTCGCAAGACGTCTTCGATAGAGTGGGCGTCAATAGAGAGTTCGGCCGTATAGCCGTGCGCAATGAGATCAGACACCATTTTTACACCAGATGAACGTAGGACCGTTGGATCAAAGCTAGCAACGAGGCAGTCGCAGCGGCGAGGCATCCAGGAGACTGCTGGAGTATCTTCTTCTAGGTGTTTCTTGAGGAAGGCCGATTTTTCTGGTTTCTTCAAAAAGCGTGTCATTGAGCTGACAAGTCTGTCCCATCCGAGGTTGACGCCAACTGCATGATAGCCAGTACTGGCTTGGTTGTGTCCAGATCCTTTGGGCCGATATTCTTCGATAAGCTTATCATAACGACCGCCTGCAGCGAGAACTAATCGTTGTTTGGTGTCGAAGAGACATTGGAAGAGGATGCCGCCGGTGTAGAACTTTTCATTGAAGCTACTGAGCGCACTTAGGTACACTTTTCGTTTCACATTCCAGAGCCTCATGTAGTTCACTACAGAACTGAGATGAGCAAAGATGGCGTGTGTCCGATCGTGATGCTTAGTGTCTTCGAATATGCGCCGTAATTTGGAGAAGGCCTTGTCCGGTGTGTCTCTCCAGTCAAAGCGAGCAAGATCATCTAGCGACGTAGAAGATATGCCGATCTCTGAAGAACGCAGCTCATTGCGAATGGTCTGCCAGTTGTTCTTGCCGATATTCAGCTTACTGAGTACGGCTTTCACTGCTGGACGTTGCGGTACACTAATCCTGCAGAAATCCATGATGATTTCCAGCAGGTTGGAGTGGTTGATGTGAAAGCACATCTGAGTCGACCGCAACGAAGGAAACTCATCGATGACCTCATCGACCACCTTCAATACCTGGGCCTCCTTCAAGGCCAAGTCCAGCGTATCGTACGAAAGGATGTCGAAATCGGCTTCACCGCTACTCATGGGTGCTCCGCCAGTGTAATTATCGCGATACACTTGACCGATAGTGAACGTTTTCTCCAAGAATGGGGCACCTCTGCCGATGCTACGAGCATGGGGTAATGTAAAGTCGTAAGGCAATTGTACTAACGTGCCTGAGGGGTCAAAAAGCTTGACTACATTGTTGTCGGTGTAGTGGTCAGACCATGGTAGCAGTAGCTGACGTTGAATTTCCACAGCACCGTGACTTCTGAACACCATTGCCAGTCGATCTTTGACTAGGTTCTGCAGAAGAACGTCATTCGCTTTGATGGTCTGCGCGGTGGCGCCCATGTCCCAAGTATAGTCTTTTGCCTGAGTATCCGGCTTTTGCGAGAACAGAGCTGACATCATCTTTGCGTAATGAGGAGAGTTGCGATCTGACAGAGCCTTAAGAGCCTCTTTAACAGCCTCATCCTCCATCTGTACAGGAACTTTGCCAGTCCTGAGTAGCTCGGCGCAGCTAGGGCGCTCAGAGGGTCGATGGCTAATGAGAGACATGATGATGCTACCTTGGAGTGACTTTTGTGGAGTTTCGAATTCAGCAGGGAGAGCGTGCTTGCGCTCGCGCAAAATCCGAATCTCCTTGTCTCGCTCCATAGCCGTACCTAGCGGATAGCACATCTCGAAGAAGATGATACCCATGGAGTACATATCGACCTTCTCGTTGTAGGTGCCCGCCACTGTAGAGCTCAGCTCTGGAGCCACGTAAAGCGCAGTACCGACGCTACGCGTCATATCGCCACCGTCCTGGTTGCCATTGGATGCTTTGCTGTCAGACTTCTGGTACTGGCCACTTGTAGCCAGACCAAAATCTCCAATCTTGGGTACTTTGGCCATGTCGATGAAGATGTTGTCCGGTTTGAGGTCGCGATGGATGATATGAAGGCCGTGTATATGAGCAAGTCCTTCCAGAATCTGCCGGAAAAGTCGCCAGTATTCTTCTGGGTCATCATACAATCCCTTGCGGATAAGGTCACGAAGAGTTTGCTTCTCACAGAACTCCATCTGGATGTATAGGATGGATCTGGTGGATCGAGCAGCAAATGTGCCGGACGCGGTCCGTCTCCTAATCATAGGCGAAAGCGGACCAGCACTTGCAGTGCCTGTTCCACCTTCTGCATTGGCGTCAGAGTAGCAAAATGGTAAGGGTGGAATTACGTACCAGAATCAGACCCGAAAACAACAGCCCCATCGTCGTCTTCATCTGAACCCACATCAGAGCCAAATTCAATCTTATAACCGTTGGAGCTGATGAAGTCTAATCCTCCTGTACTCCGGCTGTAGGTGACGCTCCGTGTCCCGCCAGGGGATATGTTCGAAAGAGACTCAGAATCGTCAGAGTCAAATGCTGAATCTCCGTCAGACAGGTCCGGATTGCTACCAAGGTCTTCCTCAGGCCATGCCGTGTAATAACGGACGACACACGGGTGATTGAGCTGTGACAACAGCATGACCTCTGACAAAACTTCAGTCAGCGCAGACGCTGACTTCTGTTTGATCTTCTTGATGGCGTATACCCGGTTGTCTACTTTGTTGCGCGCCTTGACAACCTCGCCATACCCGCCCTTGCCTAGACGTCCCTGCTCGACCCAGTCTTCTGCATAGCGGGAGTAAGACACTCCGGCGCCAGCAGACGACTCGCGACGAAGCCTGTAGTGACCTAGAGAAGAAGAGGAATGCCGCGAACGCATCGGTGTCGGGGGTTGTTCGTATACGGGTACGTCGTTTCGCAAGAATTCGCATGGTATGAGGTCGAATGCCGAGGGTCGCTTCCGTGGATCCGGTTTGAAAAACTTTCGCAGCATTTCTTGAAGAGGCTCAGAGCAGCCAAGTGCTTCTGATAGATCTTTGGGTGAGTTGTACTTGTAAGGTACGTCCAGACCGAACAGCATCTGGAGAAAAACAACCCCAAGATCCCACACGTCTGTCTTCCTTGTCCGCTTGGCATCCTGTCCAAGCTCCGCGGCTACCCAGTAAGCGGACCATGACGATGTGAAAGCTTGTTCGCCTCGGTACAACTCTTTGAGGTGGTGTAAGCTCTGCTGGAATGCGACATCTGCCAATTTGACAGAGACGTTTCCATTGGAGGATTTGGTGAGAAGAATGTTGTTCGGGAATACCCGCTTATGTACGATACCGTTGCGATGAAGAAAGTCAAGCGCCTCCAGAAGTTCAATCGTCCAAGACCGAACTTTTGAGATTGCAATCTGACCATCGTCTTCTATCTTCTCACCCAGAGATCCTTTGTTGGCATGCTCCATGAGTATGTTGATCTCCCAACCCGATCCAGGTAAATGCTCGATTTTGAAGTCAAATACGCTCAAGATAACAGATTGCCGTAAGCGCTTGACTTCTTCTATCTCCGCTTCGAATTCCATGATGGCTTTCTTTAGAAGGGGCGTAGCAGCGGCGTCCTTGTCTCCGATTCGCACACGCTTGAGAACCAATGTGATGTTTGCTGTGCTGCCGATTGGCTTGACCAAGAGCTCCTCAGTGACAGGGCCTTTCCGGAAGGGTAGCATGCCTTCGACGGCGCTGCATTCGATAATGGTGTCTTCCAGTTGTAATGGTATGATTCTGTCGAACGACACGTAATTGGCACTGTTAGCCGTCTGGAAGTACGATGTTGGCGTTATGACTGATGACCTGTTGCTCTTGCGCTTCGCCATAAGATCCTTTCGTCTCATCTCGTCGCTGACCATTTGCTGCAGGATGCGCTCTTCTTCCGCCTTCTCCTCGTCTCTCTTCTTCTGAAGATCTTCCTCATGTTGCTTGGCAAGCTCGACAGCCGCTGCCTCTTGTACGGCACGCTCTGCCCCCAGGTTCTCGAAAGTACCATCGGTCTCTCGCACCGCCACTTCGTCTTCTAGCACATCCTGAATCTCTGTTGCAATCTCGTGCATCATGACCTCTCCAACCAGCTCGGCAGGTTTAGTTTTCAGAATGTGCTGCAATCTTTCTTGTGTGCGTTTCCGCAACTTAGATGTTCCCTCTAAACTAAGTGATGGAAGTGTTTTTGGGTAGGTTGCTGTAAGCCCGGCGCACAAGGTGACAGATATGGCTTCGTTGGAAAATGATTTCAATTTCAGACGTAGCACACGATCTGTGGTTTTGCTCCATGCTCCTTTGGCTTCTGATTCTTCATAATCGTCCATAAAGATTGCCTTTAGAACCTCACGTTCATCTTCCTGTGCTGCCTCATAGGTCTCTGAGGGTTGAGAGACCAACGAAGGGCGCATGGGCAACGTTTCCTGGGTGGGACTTTTTGGTCCGGTACCGCTGGATCCATTTGGGGAGAACACATTCTGCTGCTTTTTGTTTCGCGGTGTCCTGTGCGGTGCCATGGTGGGCTGTCTCGTGGCTGGTTGAAAGTGCCGTCATAAAGAGGGGACGGAGAGAGAAGCAGCCGAAGCCGCTGCCCTTTACACTGCAGACATGTCGAATTTATGTGCTGTCGATTGATGAAAGTCGGGTTATGACGAAGTGAAGACTTCGCAGCCACCACATGTGGAAGTAGCGGTGGGGTCGCCAGCACTTGCAGCCCGCCCCCCACCAAGATGTGCGCTAAGAAGCTAGCGCCCGGACGCGCCTTCCTGCACCCATCGAAGGCTTCGCGAGCACAACAACGGTTGACGTTGTGCTTTCTCCACGTACATCTTGGCAGTTCGGCCCTCGATCGCGCTGTCGCGCTCTCTTATGGAAGCACTCGTAGTCTTCCTCCATTTTGTTGTTGGCGCGTACCGGTAAACGACTCGGGCCCGCTGCGCTCTTGGACGACGAGTAAACAAACGAACAAACAAACTCCCGTCAGCCGCGCACGCACACGTTCACGTCCACGCCCACACCCACGCGCCCCTCTACCCTCACCACGAAGGAGTCGATATCAGATCAGCAGCATGTTTTCCTGGATAACAGGACCGCGCATCACAAATGTGATTGAAGACCTCCAGGCGGGTGTGTAGTTCTGCACTCCCGAGAGCTTTGCGCGATGCTGACGGTCCAACAGAACCTGCCTATGAGTCTACCTTCATCGACCCCCCTGAAACGCCAGCCCACCAGTTCGCCGTCAAGGCATTTAAGCACGCTATATTTGGGACGCCCGCGCCCGAAGACCTCAACCATGCGACACGGAAATTCGAGGCCAGGGCCAAGGTAGCTCTTGCAAACGCAAAATCCACCGAGCTACCAGTACCAAAAGACAACGATTTGTCACAATCACCCTCAAAGAGAGTCGGTGGAATTCTTATGACTCCAGGGACGGCAACCAAGGGACGGAAGACGGTGTCGTTTGGATCTCAGATAGAGGACAACGAGGGGAAAAGGAGCGGCATCAACAGAAGCGGCATACCCAACGACTGCCCTGGGAAGTTCCCTAGTCCTTGGACGCCTGGAACTGAGCTGAGACTGGACTCTGCGAGTGAAAAGAGACCTCGTACTAAGCTCACAGAAGCCCTGCTCGATGCGCGCACAGCCACACAACCGAAATCTGGACAGAAGCTCAAAGCCAGAGACGACAGCGATATCACTCTGGATCTGGGTGCGCCACGATCCGAGTCGGGCAAATACTGGAAGGAACAATACGAGAGTTATGCGGAGCGAAGTGAGAGGGAGATGAAGAAGGTTGTCGCAAAGCAACAGCTTGCTAAGAAGTTTGCGATGAAGAAGGACAGCGAAGTTACTGAGCTGGCCACGAAGCTCGAGCAGGAACGCAAGCGATTCAGATCACGGGAGCGAGAGCTTGAGCAACAGAACAAGGACTACCAGGAACGGCTACGTCAGGCTATGGCTGAAAATACTTCAACAAGCATCGAAGCAGCGGCCTTGAGGTCACGCATAGCCGCATTGGAAAGCACGGAGACAGTGACCGCGACCAGCGGAGGGGCAAAGCTTGACTTCTCGATCTACGAAGATACAAGCAAGGAGGCATCACGGTTGCGAAAGCAGCCAGAATTAGTGGTCGAGGCGCCGACAGTACCTTTGCTGAGCATGCCATCGTCTGGAAAAGAAAACAGCTCCCCCTCAAAGTCGAGGAGGAGGAGGAGTCAGACTCTGCCAGACACCACAAGTCGCCCCAGCGGCCCACTGCTACGAACGGCTGAAGGCGAGGCCTCGATCATACTTGCGAAGTCTCCCGTTGCCTCCATTGAGTCATTGAAGCCATCGTTGGACCCTCACCAGTCATCACGGCCCGCGAGATCGCCGCTCAGTACTCGCAAAGCCAGCCCAGCAAAGGAGAATGTCGGTCCTTCTTCACCAGTGGCTGTCCTTCCCTCCAGCCCGCTACCCATGCCTTCGCCAGATCTACCAGATCCGTGGATGAACATGGATGAGAGCTCGATACCACAGTTGGACAAAAGGGCGATGCCGACAGCAGGATCGCCATATACCAACCCAGCCTGGAACCCTCCACCAAAGAAGCATCGTGTGTCCAAAACGGCATCACAGACAGCAAAGTCAGAATTGCAGACCGTCCGTCGACAAATGGAGAAGGTGGACGCGAAGATTGGGGCAGCTAAGGCCCAAAGCCGTGTCGCAGAGAAGCCAGGACTGGAACTAGAAGCGCGATTAGCTGCACTAACCGCTAAGCCGCTGAAGAAGCAGGAAACAGAAAAGCCAAAGACAGACGCTGTTCTGCACCCGCCCACTGATCCCAAGTTCGATCTTTCGAAGATTACATCCCACCACGCGGAAGGCTCTGCAAAGGTCAAGAGCGACAGAGCTGAGATGTTGCCTGTTGACCGAAAAGCGGAGGCACGGAGGCGACTGGAAGAGAGGAGGAAACTGAAGAAGGCAGCACCTGCATGATGTGGAGATGGAGCTTTTGCTTTGGCGTTGGTGTTTGTGTCAGGCGTTAGGACCCTTTTTATTTGGCGGGTCCTTCTTGTTGTTGTTCTTTGAGCGTTGCTATGGGCATACCGGACGATACCAGGCTGTTCGAAACAGCGATCAATGTACTGCTATTACTACATCTCATCCTACCTCCATGTTCTATATCTATGGGTATCGTTCCACAACGGTGCCAGCGTACAGCACTCTTCGCCCACAAATCTGAACGCCAGCGCAATGCAAGTCATTATTTCTCAGCAATCAGCCTCAGCGCATCGACAACCCCAGGCGCGGCCCTCTCCAACCCACTCCTCTCCTCTCCCCTCATCTTCCCCAACACGTAGCGACTGACCACATTCGGATCCCTACTCTCCGGCCGACCTATCCCAACGCCAACCCTCCACCACTTGACACCACTCAATTGCTGCTGACAACTCTTCAACCCATTATGCCCTCTCGCACTCGCGCCGCTCTCTCTAACCGAGACCTTCCCCAACGCAGACTCCAGCTCGTCGTGCACAACAACCAGCCTGCCCTCAGCGGCAGGCGTAGTGCGCCGCCTCAGCTCAGCCAGCCACGCCGCATATGCCTTCTTGACGCCGACACCGCTGACGTTCATCAGGCTCAGACTCTGCCAGAAGGTCCAGTCGTCTTCTGGCGGCCCGCCTTGTGTTTTGGTGTACCCTTTCAGTAGCGATAGCGAGAATGTGGTATTGTCTGGTCGTGATACCAGGCCGGATAGCCCTTTTGTAAAGGGTTGGTAGGATTTTCGGTCCGCGATGTACGAGGTTACGATGTGGCCGGCCGAGTGCAGCGTGTTGGCGTAGGTGGGGCCTGGGTTGCCGATGCTGCAGATGAGCAGAGGGATGGGATTCCCGGGCGGCATTGTAGCAGCAAGAGAGTGGGGTATCGATGTGGTGGTTGCGTTGTCGGTTGAGGTCTGCGAAGACGGACGAGGTTCGCGGGCTTTGGGGGGTTTGCGCGCGGATGCTTCTGTCTCCGAGGAGGTGTCGGGTGGTGTAGGTAGCGACTGTTGGGTTCTCTTCTGCTTGCGCGCCTCTCGCTTGTTCAAACCTGCTCTGCGATTGATGGCGTCGTTGCTGATGTATTCTGTTTCTGTCGCAGGGACAATTTCGGGATCGGCAGTTAGGGTTGTAGGGCTGACCACGTGCGCACGTGTTGTCGCGTCAGCCATCTTGTGGCGGCGGAACTTCTAGGGCTTTGAAATTGAGGCTTGAAGCGAGCAGAAGGCGCTACTTATTGCAAGCCTCGACTTTTTCTATGACGAAGTATTGTTTGTTTCAGTCGGCTAGTCTGGTTCGTTGGGTGCACTGTGAATCGTACAGCCACATGGAAGAGTCATCGTGTGGATTTGTAAGGGCGGTGCGCCCTTCCGCCTTCTGCTCTTGAATCGGCTTTGCTACTCTACTTTACGGCCTACGTCGTACATCAGAATTTGCGCTCTTTGGCGCACTGTGGGATGTGATGCGATTTGAAAGATCGCGGGATGACGTCGTGGAGAACTGTTAGCGTAATCGTCCAGGAACAAGGGTCTCGAGCGCGGCTCCGACATTGTGACAGCCGCCACTCAGGAAGTGCTCAAACACCTCTCTGCTAAACCCAGGTTGCTCCAGGGTGCTGTTGACGGCGCCATCTCTCGCCAGATTCACAGTCCTATAGTCATGGCTGACAGACCAGCAACGCCGCCGCGAGCCACTCGCTCAGCCGGCAGGCTGCCCCCCAATCCTCCAACTCCAGAGCAGATTAGGCGGATGGTGAGTCTTCGATATGCATCTGTTAAGGCACTCTTATTGACAACACCAGGAAGAAGCCCGGCTCCGAGCAAAAGCACAAGCACAGCAAGCCCAAGCGTCCCGACCCTCACCCGCGCCCACCGCTGGCACGAAACGCACATACTCGTCCATAACGTCGTCCACCACCCCCACACAAGTCCGCAATGCCAGCTCCGTACAAGCATCTGGCGGCTTCATCCAGCCGCCCTCAAACTCATACATTCACCAAAGCAAGAGCAAAGATATTAAGCGCTCTGACTTCATCGATTATGACTTCAGTACCATGACCGACACAAAAGGTGGCTTCCTCAGCACAACAGACGACCCGCACAACCGTGCGATGTGGACGGGGAAGAGCCGTGAAGAACAGAAACCGGAAGGCATGACCCTCGCAGAGTGGGAGCGTGAACAGGTGCGCAAGAAGTTACGGGAAGCGCGCGCCGGACCCTACGAGCCTGGCATATCAATCCTGAACGCCGTAAACGGGAAAGACGAGGCTGAAGACGAGGACGCCGCACTCCTTGAGGCCGCCGAGAATGCCGAGATCGAGGCCGGCACATTTAAAGGCAAATACGGCGACGGCAAGAAAGACATTCCCGGCAAATGCCGCGAGTGCAATAGCCTCGAAATAGATTGGAAGTGGGCCGACACATTCCACATCTCTGTATGCTCGCGCTGCAAAGAATCGCTTCCCGACAAGTACTCTCTTCTCACCAAGACCGAAGCGCGCGACGACTACCTCCTCACCAACCCAGAACTCGCCGACGAGGACCTCCTCCCGCATCTCGAGCGGCCCAATCCGCACAAAACCTCCTTCCACAATATGCAGCTGTTCCTGCGCCTACAAGTTGAAGCCTACGCCTTCAGCCCGCAGAAATGGGGCTCCGCCGAAGCACTGGACATTGAGTACGAGAAGCGGACAAAAGTCAGCAAGCAGCGCAAGGAAAAGAAATTCAAGAACAAACTCGACGATTTGAAGCGCCGAACACGTGTTGAGGCGTATAAGCGCGCGAGACTAAATGGCGACGGCGGCGAGGCAGAGTTTGGGCAGAAGATCAAGGGCCGCTACGATAAGCATGAGCATGAGTGGGGGAGGGGTGTGTTGAATCCCGAGACGGGGATGACAAGGAAGAGCTGCACGGAGTGTGGGATGGAGGTTGAGGAGTTGGAGTTTTGATGGAGATTGCGGAGTTTTGAGCTTGTTGTAGCGCGTGAGCGTGATGAGATACCCCAATTAACAACTTTTTCGACCAAAGAAGCATAATTTTTGATCTGCTTCTGAGTTCATTTCCAGTCACGCACATAACGGAACACTGCGATTGGAGAAGAACATGTTCGTTCATGTGTAATGAAGTCGTGTATTAAATATTACTTGCTTGATGTGCTGCCTCGAGCATGTGCTCTGGGGTATAGTGCTCGAAAACCACTTTTAGTCGCTCCAAAAGAAAAAAATAAATCCAGCGCTTTTGTGTCCTTCTTCCTGCCGTCTACGGCCTTCTCAATTCTCTCCGTCCATGTTGATGGGCCTGCAAACGCGTCGTCGGGAAAGTTCAAAACTTCGTCGCAACAGAACGATGAGTTCTTGTGCCGGCGCAGTCGGTATGCGTCGTTCTCACTCGACCCTGATGCCACCGAGAGGGCCAACCTTCGGTCCAGCACCGTGCGTGGCTTCGTAAGCAGCATTGACGCTGCGGTGGTGCTCAGCGGCAGCGAGCTTGAAGTCCTTCCAGAGCTTTTTGATGCTCGAGTTCAGCGACTTGTCCGTCTTGCCCAGATTGACAAAGTGGTGCGCGTCGTGCTGCGAGTCGTGGCTGACGCGGCGCGACTGTGTGACGGGTGTAGACACAATGGATGGGGTGGCTGAGGAGCCGGCGCTGAGGGAGAGGAGGCGGGGGTGTGAGTCCATGTTGTTCATCTTGAAGGCGATGAGGTCGTATTCGAGCATGGGTTTTGGTTGTGGAGGTTGTGGGTCAAAATTTGCGAGATTGGTGGAGTTGTATTTGGGTTGATGTGAAGAGTGGTGTTTGGATAGTTTTGCTGGTGGTGATGATGCCCTTTGTCCCTGCTCTTCACCCAGGCTTATATACCGCAGGGCACCACGAAGAAATTTTCTCTCCTTCGTCTCCAGATCTCACGATCCCGCCGCCATCACAGCACTACGCTTCACGTGGCAACGTGACATGTCTTGCGCAGTCCTGCTGATGTGGGTCCAGTTACTCGTGCAATGTTACGTTGTAGAGTCTGGAAGCCGCGAGTTGTTGCTGTGCCAGGCACACGTTTCGTATTAAACGTCATTGATATGTAAGAAAGAGCCTCATGAATGTTAGCCGAGTCTTAATACAGACATTCCGCCATGCCGCGAAACTCAATCCGGTGTAGTCGTTGCTGGTCTGATGGTGAGACTTGAAACGACAGGCGCTCGGTTCTTGTCGGTACAGCGCGCAGGGCGTGAGTACTGCTTAAAATCGCTAAGCCGAGCAGTTTCTGCGCACCAAGGACAAAGCAATGGTGAGCTTGACACATGCTCTGTCCATGTAGGGTATTTCGTGTGTCATAGCCGCCGAGGGGGAAAATTTGAGGCTGTGGTCGTGATGCAGTCCGCGAAGAGCATTGGCTGATTCGAGAGAAGTGCGGCTTAAGGAACGATCAATCGAATGTTCGTGAACGTGCACGCGTTCTCGATGCTCATTGCGAATATGACAACCATATCACGCCGCACCGGTGGTGTGTTTACATAGTACTTTTGTATTGTCTTCTTCTTGGTGGAACATCTTCACGGGTATCATGGTTCGGATCTCCTCTTTTATGCCGTCGCAGTCAGCGCGAATGCGAACTAGATGAAGCCAACTCCTGCTTGCACCGTTCAGTCGTTCGCATCGAGACCAAACTCATCTTGGATCTCCACAATCCTTACACCGCGCTGATCAGCAATGAGACCCATCAACCCCTGTCCAACGTCTTTCAGCTCATTGTACTCGTGCAATAGCTTGATGTGTTCCTTGACCATCTTGTTTGCAGCAGCCGTTATGTCGGCCTCGGTAGGTTCGCCGTCGTCGTCGGACATTTCAATATCGGAGGTCTGGTTCTCCTCAATGAGCACTTGAATCGCTGGTAGAGAACCTAGAGAGGCAAGTAAAGCTGCTTTTTGTGCCTTGAGCTCAGCGAGTGTGATCTCTTGAGGTGTTAATCTGGCAACAGAGCGTGGTGAAGCTGGCTCGCTCGTTTGTGAAACACTTGGCTGCGATTGCGCATGTGTTGCAGGCGCTGTGGACGTCGAGCTCGACTCAATTCCGACCTTGTTCTCGTCCTCCCGGTGCGAGTGAACATTTGCAATCCCACTCTGGATTGTAGGCTCCGACATTTGCTCCATCTCTGATCTCAGACAGCTTTCTTTGATCATATGCCCCTTTTCGAGACTCTGCTCAGCTGGCATCTCTGCTGTTGCTTGTTTGAGATGATTGTCATTCTCATTCATGGTGGAAGTCCCAGTCCCGAGGATCGCATCAATGCTCGCTTGTCGTTCAGCATGAGGTCCATGTGTGTCCGCAGCTGTGCTTTCGTCTGCCGCGGTGCGTGAAAGATTATTGCTACCACCCATCCTGCAATTAAGTTCACTTGAAGTGCGCTCGTCACTAGGTGACGGCACTAGGGCTGTTGTACATGTGGTAAGAGAATGGGAACTCAGATTCTCCAACACGTTGCGATCGTCAGGCCTCGTCGCAAATACGCCTGATTCGTTCTGATTTGAGTTAGTCTGGGGTGTCGTCGAGTCGGTATCCGCTGGTAGATGATCCAAGCCCACATAGTTTAGGGTATCTCCAGTAGGGGTGACAGGAGTGTTGGTGTCATCATTAGAATACAGTTGTTTTGTAGCCATGGATACTGGTGGTCTGATCTATACATTATGTGAGCAAGTGTCAGTAGTTTGGTGTCGTCAAACGGACTGGAGATGCAAGAGCCATAGCATGCTGAGTTTGTGCAGTTGAAGTTTTGCCATCGTCATTGCCTGCCTTGATGACATGACCCATAGCGGTATCACCTTGGCCGATGTCCTGCTGATCGCTGACAAGACGCGCAGAATCATTGACTCTTGATTTGAGAATCGTTGCGTGGTTGCCACGGGCTTCATCCTCTGGTGAGAACGATTCTTGTCGGCCTTCACTTGCGGTGTTGATAGGACTATCAGATAAATGTTCTGCCAAGGTTGGGATGTCTTTCTGGTGGCCCTTCCACTTGCCTTGGATGTCTGTCGACAAAGACATGTGCTCATCGTGCTGTAGTGAATATCCAGTCTCAGGCGAGTGTGCTGTGTCTTGTGCAGCACTGTCCTCACCGTCTGTTCCAACAATATGGATTTTGCCCGTGTAGTTATCTGCACCAAAGGCAGCTACACTATCCTGTGGTGCAGAAATGGCCACTTGTTTTGGATTCTCCGTCATGCACACGCCGGCGATGTTAGTAACTGTCTGCAATGCAGGCTGTAGATCGATATGATCGACCGGTGCCGTCTCGACGTTCGACGGAGATTCTCCCTGATCGACATCCAAGCCATCGGTGCGACTCAAGGCTTCATTGGCGATGCTTCTGGCGGGATCTTGGTCGAGCCAAGCTACAGCTTGGGCATCTTGATCAGGTGTTGTGGAAAGCTTGTCAGCAGCTGCGTCTGAAACAACAACAGGCGAAGACGTCAGTGGCTCTTCCTCGCTGTCCGCGATCTCAGTAATGCCTGTGCCAACAGCCATGCTGTTGCTGTGTGAGTGAAGTGTGAATACAGCTCGGAGATGACGGCGTTTGCGGGCTGACGGGATGTGGCGGAAAGCTGGAGCCAATTACGAGCGCGCCCTCTCCACGTAAGCAGTACTTCGTAGATTGCGACGCGGCTTCCATGGGGTCCTTGAAGGCGACAACGCTGTCTCTTGCTCCAACTTGCAGCTGCACCCTGAACCGATTGTACACCCCTCGAATGCGCCGCTATACGTCGATCGCAGCCTGAAACCTCCACGTCGGAGCCATCGAAGTTTGTCTACGCCTGTGGAGCTCTGCGCGATTCAGCCCCTGCTTAAAGTCAACATGGCACTCAAGGCGAGAGCAGCCGCCCTCGCGACGACGCTGTTGTTCAGTACAGCAGCAACAGCACACGAGCACCACATGAATAAGATAGAAGAGGGGCACGCCGTCTCTGAAGACCCAATCGACTCGATATTGTGGACACACATCCTGGTGCAATCGTTGGCATGGGGTATCATCTTTCCCACAGGAATGGTGCTGGGCGTAAGCACGCATAATTGATTGTGGGAGACGGCTCAAGTAGACTGACAGCCCTCAGATGACACGGTCCAAATGGCACGTTCCTGTTCAGGTCTCCGGCTCCATCCTCGCCGTCGTTGGCTACTTTCTGGGCCACAAACATAAAGGCAGACAGTTCACCGAGAACATCCACGCCAAATTCGTCCCCGCCATCATGCTCATGCTGATCGTCCAAATCGTCATGGGCATCTACCTTAAGCTCCATCTCGAGAAGGGCATACACGGCAAGATCCGGAGGATCGTAGTCAAGGCGCACGGCGTGGTGGGAAAGACGATGCCCGTTGTCACCTGGGTCCAATTCGTATTCGGGGGTATCACTGCGCTGGGATTCTGCCGAGCTGACCACACAGGCCAGTGTCTGGCCCATTTCATCATGGGCAGCGCTTTTATTGCCTACGGAATCATCCTTACCATCTTGCTGCTTGTGGGGCAGATGTGGTTGAAGAGAACCGGCCGCAGCCAGGAATTCTTCGACTCGCTGGTCATTGCAGCTTGGGGTTGCGTCAACACTTTCACCGAGCATCGCTGGGGCGGGCCATGGGCACACAACGACTTACAGCACACATCGATGGGTATCATCTGGTGGGCCGCCGGCCTGGTTGGTGTATGGCTCAGCCGCAAGAGAAACGGGCAGCCGAAGCGCAACCTCATCCCCGGTATGGTTATTTTTGTCACCGGATGGGCCATGTCATCTCACCCACAGCATCTGCCCATTTCTACCATGATCCATACCGTATTCGGCTTCACTCTTATGGCCGCCGGTGCTGCGCGCATGATCGAGATTGCGTTTGTGCTCAAGGATCGTATTGCCGTTACCAATGACCTCTCGGATCCCGACCCAAACAGCTTCCAGTATCTGACACCATTCTTGCTCATCGCGGGCGGCTTCCTCTTTATGGGTGCTACGGAGGAGCAGATGCAGCTCCTTGCAGATGCAAACGTCACACACGTATCCTACGTTCTGATCCTTTTCAGCGTGGCCTTCTTGATGTTCCTTTGTAAGTATATCAGATATCACACCATTTCAGCAGTCGCTTACAGTATACAGTCGCCAATCTCCTCATCCACTTGTATGCCGTCTACGCGTTCCAGGACTCTAAGTCCGATGCCGAAACACCGCATGCGAATGGAGCACCGAACGGCTACGCAAGAGTTGATCGTAGAGTCAGGGATGCAGAGGAGTTTGAGCTTGAAGGCTTGACAGACGACGAAGACGATGATGAACCTTTTGTGCACAAGGAGGGCAGGACTAATGGTCACGTTGCGTTATAGAGCATTTCGCATACACTTAAGGTTATAGGGCATAGCATCGGCGTTTTGGGAATAATCGTTATATTTGTGAGCCACTTGTGAATCCTCCATGTGCAGTTGCCTGCAAGCACGTACTACGTAACAATTCAGAGCTCTACAGCAGCCTACTCGAGGCCGGCATCAAGTCCTACACTCTTCTAATCAGCAAACCAGCGCCTGTGTTCCTACATCTACCCTCCACATCACAAACGTTCACAAGATCCACACCAACAAACTCCGTTAATTTCGCATACGACGTCTCCTCCCTGCAGACCCGAAGCCCCTCACCAACACTCGCCAGCCGCATCTCAACCGTCTCCCTCCCCTCAAAGCACCGCCTTAAGCCCCCCACCACGCCCAACTGCCTCTCGCCATACGCGCACTCAGCACACAAGCACACACCACAACAACAGCCACAGCCCAGACGAGACGGCACTCCGAACCGCGCGGACGGATGCACCACCCGAAGAAGAACGCTGCGAGCAGTGTGGAGACATAGAAGAAGGGCGAGAACTCTGCTGGCGTGTCGAAGAGCGGGATGTGCAGGCTGGCGAGGAGGGCTACGAAGGGGGTGAGGAGCCATTTAAAAGGCCAGGCGAGGAGGGCGAGGAGGAGGGCTAGGGCGTCGAGAATGAAAAGGTCGTCTAGGTTTTCCATATTTGGGGGGAGATTGAGTTGATTTGTTTGTTGGGTTGGGATGGCGGTTTTAGGAGACGTCGAGGGTGAAGAGTGATAATGATTTACATGATGGGGATGGTATTTGGTATCGTATGTTTGCTGTGGTGTTAGAATGGACGAGATACCGTGAAGTGCTTGCTGCGATGCGTGAATCTGGCGGATCACATAATTGTAAAGAATCCCAATAGGCATAGAAAGCAAAGGAGTGAATCTAAGTTGTCTTCCTATTCAACAAGCACCAAACTACGGATCCTCCCCGCAAACGCTATCACACTTCTCCTCTTCCCTCTGCTTCCCTTCTTCAAGTCCATTCTTACACACAACCCCAACACTAGCCCCTTCATCTGCCTCCTGCATTTCCCTAACCTGTCTCGGAAAATACTTCTTCACTACTGTCATCTCCCTCAGCTCCTTCGTCTCAGGTAGCGCGTCGACCATCTTCTGCAACCCCTTCGTTCCACCAGTCTTCCACGCCTTCAGCATCCCCATCTCCAACTCTTTGAACGCAATGCTCAACTCCTCAATTTCCCCCAATAGCTTACACGCCTCTTTTTCAATCGCAGTATGCGCTTCATCGGTCCATTTCTCACCCTTTGTGGCGCATTCGAAGCACCGACACCGCACCTTCGAGACCTGAAGGTCATTAGCAACAGCTTGGACAGGAAAGGCGTACAACATCAGTGCTGCGGAGTACACATCGTGCAGCTCAGTAACGGTGTCTATATTAGTAAGCAACGAGCCGAGTCGGACTTTTAGTACAGGCCTAGAGTTTGAGGAAGCTGGATTGGGATGAAGACGGGTCTGAGTGCAATTACGCGCAAGACGGTGTGCCCGCTTCTGACAAATGTGGAGAGAGCTGAGATGAGCTGTGAATGTTGGAAGACTGGCATCAAACTCTTGGGACGCGCTTGAAAGGGTGCTACGCCATCTGCGGTGAGCACATGGCTGCGGGAATTCTGCAAATGTCGATGGAGAGAGATTAGGTTGAGGGGTTTTGCATAGAATGGGCGAAGAGCTGTACGTTGATTCGATTTCTTGACAATGCTCATTAGGTTCCGCCTTTACTCTTGCGACGGCTGTGGTGGGTTCGTCCTGATTGGGTTCCGAGTACTAGCACATTGTTGTCGTTATGTTGTTCATAGTGCCGACGACAACGCTTCTTATGCATTCTGCCTGGACGCCGCAAGACAACACACAGCTGAGACCGATCGTGAAGCACTGATTATCTTAGACTTGGACACATGTCTTGAGCAGATAATAGGCTGGCGTGTTTAGAAAGCGTATCTGTCTCTCGGGTGCGTGGTATCAAACACCTCACGAAGGTAGCCCATCTAGTTCCAAGGCTCTTCTTCTCCTAATCACCTTCTCATCGCTCATGTTTGCCTTAGTGTCTGCCACAAATATGCTATATTCAACACTCGTTCCCTTCTCTTTCCCGACCCCATAAAGCTCTTTGTTCAAGTCTTTTGTGTCGTGTCTTACTAACTGTTTCTCATCAAAACCTGTCTTATGTTTCACAGCCTTTGCTATTGCGAAGGCAGCTCTAAGCGGTGTCATCTCGTAACCCTCTCTGACCAGGGTAGACCTGATTTGCGCGTTCAGCCACAAAACATACATGCTCACGCACCATCCAAAGTGAATGAACACAAATATGCCTGAAAGCATCGTCGAAAAACCCCACTGGTACGAGGGATTGGCCGTGTCGGGAAGACATCTTGACTTGCCTTGTAATGCCCAGCGATCGTACGCTTCGTGGTTATAACAGAAGGCGTAGGTGCCATTGAGACTCTGAATATCGTAAGTTTGTTCATTGACTCTCAGTGTCACTGTTTCGTTGCCTAACAAAAACGTTAGATAGCGACAAGAGATACAGATGTATACGAGGACGTACAATTGTAGGTCACTTTCTCCCATGCAGTCTCATCCCAGGTTCCATTACTACCGTGGTAGTTGAAAACGCCTAGCACAATGTTTAACACAAGTTCGTCCTTTCCCAGACTATATACTCACAAACTGTCCTTTCTTGAAGTGGAGAAGAATTGCTGCCAGACAGGGCGGGAGAATCGTAGTATTGGAAGGTACCTGGTGGCGCCACGGTTCCATTCGACATTTGGCAAGCACCTTGACGTGTTAGATCATTCTTCACATACAATAGTTCTAAAAGAGAGACCTACAATGTTGTACGCGTGGACCAAAGTATCGGGATTGAATATAGGCATCATCGGGGTCTCTGCAGACCTTTTGGTCAAATGTTGAGTTTACAGTGCCGGTTATGACCCATGCTGGCTTCATTTCAGAAGCAGGAATAATGTTGTTCGAGTCATCAATGTCGATCCAGGCTATAGTCGTGCTGTCGTAACCTGTCATTGCTCCGAGGAACATGGGGATACAGAGAACGTAGCTGGTTGACAGAAGCATATAGGCGAACAAGATCTTCGTGCGTTTACTCTTTACGGATATCGCTTCCTTGCAAAGTGTCCATAGCGAGAGTAGGCTGGGGCCTTCCAGCGCAATGCGCTGAAATATACGGAAGGACGCCGGGTGCCGTTCGATTACGCGTAATAGAGCATCGGAAAAGACCACGTATGCAACCCACCAGGCGAGTAATTGCACTCCCCGACCGAAAACGATATCCCAGGCAACATCGATAGTCTTGACCGTTGAGAAAGCGAACGTTCCCCAGGTGTTGTCGAGCACAAAGAGCCCCTCGATGCCTTTGATTGTCGAGTTGACCGGATAATCATCGATGTTCCGATTGCCACAGGACATAGTCTTAGCCGCAAAAACGCTATAGTAGAGAGGCCACGTTCCAAAGACGAAGTCAGGTTCAGGCGTGAAGTGAGCAAGTGCGACCATGGGCACTACTGCACAACCGAGAAACAGAAAGAGGGCAACCCACTGCTTCTTCGCCGTAAAGATCTGCATGATCAAAGGCCAAAGTCTGCGGCAGATGAAAGACCAGATCTCGCTGGAGACCAGCGGTATCGTCCTTTTTGCGGATCTGATGACTGGAGTAACAGCATGGCTTGTCGTCCTGCATGCTGAGGACCACCGATTACGGAAACCCCAAGTCCAGGCCCAGCTCCTACTCCTGCCTCTTTCCTGTGCGACGTCATTCCCCCACGTTCTTGAGCGAGCTGGTGTCGGATTGCCGTTCACCGAGTGTACTGATACACTTGTGTGATCATCCGCTTCTTTTCCCATAGGTGGATTCGGCTCGAAATCGTGGGATCATAAGCCTTTCTGATGTCAAAGCGTGGTTGACAAGCTTTTATAAACTCTCAAAAAGGTTTGGAAAAAGAGCCTGTTGTCTGAGGAGTCGAACGTGCGATCTCGAAGTTTATTGTCCGTCGCCAAGCCTATATGTAAGATGCCTAACGCTCGTACCAGAAAAATAGCGGTCCTTCGTCGGTGCAAATCCAATCCGACTTAGATACGTGACATGGATGTGTGGCCTTGTGCGTCTGATGCGATCAAGACTCGAGCAAAGAGAAGGCTTTGTGTAACGCTTCGTCAGCCTCGACTCGCATCTAGATACATCAGCCGATGTCTGCTGTGAAAGAAGGCAGAACATTTAGAGTGAGCCCGATGTTGTTTGAGGCGCCAGACAAATTGGGCAAAGCTCCAGGAACGCGCCTTCTCAAGGAAGACAACCCGGTCTGCGTTGGGGCTGTGCAAAGTTTAACCAAATTTCGTAGTACAGGATTATTTGCGGCGAGATAACAACTCGTAAGTGTGTTAATTCAATAAGGTCATCGATGTAAGAGCAATGGCAACGTGCTACACGTGGAGTCCTGGACTTATTGTTGATGGCACCCAAGATTACACGATCGACGTTGTGAGGAAAGTGATCAAATCAGTGATGATACCAAACATCATAGTGTCTTTCGCGCTTGAGTGATGAGGAATGAGACGCTTCGGAGAGCAGACTTGCTTCTGAGTTGGTGATGGGGGATCAACTCCGAACAATCTCCGAATAATCAGCACATCTTAGCTCGACGGTCCGACCTAGGTACACGCCTAGGCGTCACCGCCAGCAACACCGCGATGCGCTTGTGACGTACGACAGTGCACCTCTCAAGCATCGAAGGGCCTCCAAAGCTGTATGTACGCTTGAAGAAGATGACTACGGCGTCACGATAGCGGCGAGCCGAACCAAAGCCCTGCATGGCCTACGACACCTCGAGCGGCTATGCGCCGCCCAGCACGAGCAATGCGCAGGACGACGCGTCACTGCCTATGTTCAGCATAGAGCGCGTGTCGCTGCAATTTTCCATATCCTCGGATTTTGTAGCAGCTGCGGTGGCCAACAACGTCCTTGTCCTGGCCCTCTCGACTGGGCGCATCCTGCGCATTGATCTGGACAGCCCGGCAGATATAGACGGTTCGTAGGACCTGCTATCGGGGCATAAGGGTTTTCTGAGATTTACTGATCGATGTACAGATATTGATCTGCCCAAGAAGCCTTCAGAGATTGGCGTCATCAGGCGCCTTTTCCTCGATCCCTCTGCCTCGCATCTGATCGTAACGACCACCCTCGCCGAGAACTACTACCTCCACACCCAATCACGAACACCCAAAGCATTGTCCCGTCTGAAAGGGGTCGTTATTGAGAGCATATCATGGAACCCTTCGCAGCCAACAGCATCGACGCGGGAGATTCTGGTCGGAGCATCAGATGGCAATGTCTACGAAGTCTTTATAGAACCTTCTTCTGAGTTCTACAGGAGGGAGGAACGTTACTTGAAAAGCGTATATAGCACTACAGATGGCCCCATCACCGGTCTATGGACGGACATCATACCTGGAAGGCAGGACCTGCGACGCGTTGTCATTGCGACACCATCAACATTCGTACAATTCGCAGGGAAGGTTGGACGGAACGCACATGAGGGAAGCGGGTCAATATTCTCCAAGTTCTTTGAGAGCGAATCTGCGACCGTACACGAGCTTCCGAATGTGTCGCCGTCGGCCACCTCTCTCCTGGCCGTTTCTCCAGAGAATCAGCAGTCACCGGACCAGGAGCGTCTCAACAGCGAAAGGATATTTGGGTGGCTTACATCTCAGGGTGTATTGCATGGCAAGCTATTCATGTCGCAAGAGACCTCTGACCTTGGGGCTAAGGTTCTAGCGGACTCAAAGTTACTGCCTAGATCGCAGATCCCAGCGTCACAGACTGCCAGTGGCCGCGCAAGGAGAACAAACGATGCCGTGAGCTCGATGATCCTTAGTCAGTGGCATATCTTACAGTTGGTCGAAGGACGGGTGGTGGTCACCAACCGTCTTGACGATACCATCGTATTTGATCAGGTCGTTCTCGAGCCTGGGCAGAGCGCACTAAGCTTGGTTGCTGACATCAAGTCGAATACCTACTGGCTGTTCACTACCCGTGAAATCTTCGAAATTGTCGTAACAGACGAAACCAGAGACGTTTGGAAGATCCTGCTCAGGTCACAACAGTTCGAGGCTGCTTCGCAGTTTGCGAAGACATCTGCACAAAAGGACGCCGTCGCCACTGCGTCTGGAGACTACTTGGTTGGTAAGGGTCAGTACCTGGAGGCAGCCGCTGTATACGGCCGAAGTACAAAGCCTTTTGAGCAAGTGGCCTTGACGTTCATCGACCAAGGAGAACAAGATGCCCTCCGGAAGTACCTGCTTACAAAGCTATCAACGCTCAAAAAGACATCCCTGATGCAACGAACTATGGTCGCCACCTGGCTCATTGAGCTGTACATGGCCAAACTCAACATCCTCGACGACACCATCACGACCAAAGCCGAGCTCTCAGAGAGTATGAATGCCGCGGAAACCCAGGATCATCTTTCTGTCATCAGAAAAGAATACCAAGACTTCGCATCGAAGTACAAGACAGATCTCGACCGCAAGACGGCATACGACATCAT